>JANAVB010032619.1:6009226-6312750 GCA_029216955.1 Iris pallida | reverse complement strand
GTGTCCCAACTGGCCCATTGATGTTTGTCCTTGCCTTCGCTCTGTCCCCAAAGAAGTCAGCGAACAGATTTTCGATGGTAGTGAGGACTTTCTTCAGAGGAAGCAGGCCACTAGGTGTAAATAGGGATGAAAGAAAGCATATGTTGTATTAGATCATCTTCCCGCTTGGAGACAAAATACGTTATGCCATCCCTTAATTTTTTTCCTGATTTTGCCGACATGGCCTTCAAAAATGCCTACACTAGATCTGCCGTACACCATGGGGCAGCTTAAGTAATTAAAGGGGGTATGCGACAGTAAAGAATGTGATATTGGAGAAAGATCTATTCGTGAAGTGGTGGACATAATTGACACTCTTGATAGGGTTGACGCGCTGGCCGGAGCAGCTGGAATATCTTTGCAGCGTGGAGTTAACCACCTCGACCGTTCCAATGTCGTCGGAGGAGAAGATGAGGATGTCGTCGGCGTAGGCTAGATGGGTGACGATCGGGCAGCCGCTGGAGGTATGGAAATGCTGAAATTGGTGTGAGCCAACCATGTTGTTCAGATTTCTACTAAGAGCTTCGTCGATGATAATGAAGATGGTGGAGGATAGGGGGTCTCCTTGCCTGACTCCCCTGCTGGATTTAAAGAAGCCATCGGCCTGACAGTTAATCACAGTGGAGAACCAAGAGTCGATGATCGACCTCCAAACTATGTTAATCCAAGTCTTTGAGAAACCGAAGGCCCTGAACACCCATATCATGAATTGCCAGTCAAGCCTGTCATAGGCCTTCTTCATGTCCAACTTGATGGTAATGTTTCCTCCTATGGCGGGGAATTTCATACAGGTGATCATTTCTTGAGTAAGCAGGATGTTGTCTAAAATATTGCGACCTCGAACAAAGCCGCTCTGCTCTTCAGATATGATCTTAGGAAGGAACCCTGTCATGCGATTGGAGATGATTTTGGAGATGATTTTGTTGGTGAAGGTGCACAGGCTTATGGGCCAAAAATCTTTAAAACTCAGGGTTGTCCTTCTTGGGGATGAGGATGAGGTTGGTGCTGGAGATCGATCTGGGGTACCAGGCTCCTTGTAAGAAGGCCTTAACCGCCTCGTGGATGTCGGTCTTGATGACGTCCCAGCAAGATCGGAAGAAAATGCCAGTGAAGCCGTCGGGATCGGGGGCACTATGTTCCTTCAACGCCCATACAACTTCTTTAACTATAGTTTTCGAAGGTTGAAGGGTGAGTTGGAAGTTGTTTCTTTTCTTCGATGAGGTTGGGGATCACCGCTAGAAAGTCCACATCCTTAATGATTTTCTCTTTGGTGAAGAGCTTGGAGTAGAAATCGGTGGCGGCCAGTTGGATATCCATGTTGTTGGCCCATTGGTCATAGTCAAACCTGATTTTAATAATTGATCAAACTTTGTCTCGATATAAGGGCTACTCAAGTTAACTTGGACTCTTGGACAACTGCCAAAGAACTGCTACCTATCTGTTCAAGATCGAAGCTGTGTTTATCGTATGAGTTGTATGCAATATAATTTTTACTTTTATTGAGTCTAGGAATACATTGTACTCCGAGTCGTACTGGCAAATAGGCGACCCTAAAAATGTTTTTAAAATATCCTATATTTTGAAAAACAGCCACTATTTACAAAAAGCTCATAACTGCTTAAAATAATTTCAAAAATCCTAAAAATCTTTTTGCAAAAACCCAGACAAAACCCTAATAGAACTCGGCCAGAGTTCGGTTAGTGGACGTTGTATTTTGAACCTGGTCCTCCTGTAGTTACGAATCTTGCCGAGTTTTTCTCATAGAGTTCTGCCCAAATTCTGCCCGAATTCTAATAGAGTTCTGCCTTTGGAAAAACTATAAATAGAAAGATTTCGATAATTTCAACTCATTATTCATTTTTATTTCTTTTCTCTAAAGCTTACTACATTTTTCCAAAGTATTCTAAAGCTTTTATTTTCAAATCCCAAGCCAGTTATAATCTCTAGTTGATTTGCTAGTATGGTACAGTCCAGAAGTTCAAGTGATTGTAATCAGAGGCTTGATTGAAGTAAGACACTTCACAACTGAAGTTGGTCGAGTACTTCGTGTCAAAGCTCACGTTTGTAGAAGTTGTAAGGACTTCGTATGAAAATTGTGATATTTTCTAATAGTGGATTCAACTGGAAGCTAGAGTTCTTCCGACTGGACTAGTCCTTACAAGAGGAAAACCAGTATGCATCACCGTCTTTGCGTTTGCTTTGTGATATCTGTCTTTACATTCATTTACTTGTGATATATCTTTGTGATCTTGCTGCTAACTTTTTAAATTAGCCATTTTTTTCCGCTCTCTACTCTATTCACCCCCCCCTTTAGAGTATTACGCTTTACGATTCGTTCCTACAATTGGTATCAGAGCAAGTTATACAGGTAAAGCAAGGTAACATTGCAGTTATATTTTTTATTCTTAACTGTTACATAGATCGCAGTATAACACATGGCAAATATGAAGTTCACAAGTGAAGGACAAGCCACAAACAGACCTCCACTGTTTGACGGTACAAATTACACTTATTGGAAAACATGGATGAGTTTCTTCTTGAAATCTCTAGATTTTGACTTATGCTCTATTGTTATTGATGGCTATAAAAAGCCTTCTCGTATTCTTATTGAAGATATATTGGTTGAAAAACCCCATGATAAGTATACTGAGGATAAAAAAAAAATGCCAGTCTTGACGTATGTGCTATTAATGTTTTATTTTGCTTTAGACATGACCGAATTTAATAGGGTGTCTACTTGCACAACATCAAATGAAGTGTGAAAACTTCTCGAAGTAACCCACGAAGGAACAACACAAGTCAAGGAGTCAAAGCTCAGCAGACTTACTCAGAAGTATGAGGAATTCAAAATGAAGCCAAACAAATCTGTCACTCAGATGTTTACGAGATTCCTGGATAGTGTAAATCCTTGTCATCATTAGACAAGGAGTACAGTAACCATGAAAAGATTCACAAGCTGATACGAGCTCTCATGAAAAACTGGATTCCAAAGGCTACATCAATCATTAAATAAAATGACCTCTCAACAATGTCTCTTAAAACACTCATGGGTAAGCTAGTCACTCATGAGCTGGAACTTCAAGACTTTGAAGATACTGCACCAAAGGAGAAGTCCGAGAAGTCGATCGCTTTCAAGGCTCAACATAGAAGAACTGTCGAAGATAATTCTGACGATAGTGACTCTGACTCTGCAGATCAAGCTCTTATGGTAAAAAAGTTTAAGAAGTTTATGAGATTCAATAGAAGAACAAAGGACTACAACAGCAACAACAACAACAACAACGAAGAAGATCCTATCTGCTATGAATGTAAGAAGAAACGACACATGAAGAAAGAATGTCCAACAACATCATCGTCAACCAGGAAAAGCAACAAATATGACAAAGTCTACCTGAAGAAATCAATATCCGAAAGGTATGCCAATACAAGCATATGGCATAAAAGTGAAGCTAGCGACTCAGAAGATGAACAATCAGATGACGTTGTAAATGTATGCTTGATGGCTTACGATCAGGTGAAATACCATTCATATGCTAGAAGCAAATGGATCCTCGACAGTGGTTGCTCACGACACATGATCGGTAACGCTTCATTATTCGAAATACTATCGAAGAAGAAAGAAGGATACGTTTCTTTTGGTAATAATTTGAAAGGGTACATAATTGGTATCGATAATATTAGTAAGGCCCCTACCCTCTGATTAAAGATGTCTGTCTTGTTACCGAATTAAAATATAATCTGCTCAGCATAAGCCATTTAGCTGACCACGGTTATGGTATTAACTTTGTTAAAGATAAGTGTACTATAGTTGATAGCTCAACTGGTAGTACTATCTTTGAAGGGATCAAGGAAGACAATATATATTTTTGTATATGTTAGAAGATGCTAACAAAGCAGGCAGATGCTTGATGGCCAAAAGTGATGAGAGTCAACTATGGCACATAAGACTCGGTCATACAAACATGGACATAATCTCAAGATTATCCACAAAGAAGTTGGTACGAGGCTTACCAGACATTTCTTTCAAGAAGAATACGATATGTAGTGAATGTGAAAACAAAGCTACCTGATCCGCATTTAAGTCCAAGAATGTTGTAAGTACCACTAGATCTCTACAATTACTGCATATATTTATTTGGACCTAGCAGAATTTCTAGCCTAGGTGGTAAGTTATATGCATTATAATAGTAGATGATTTCTCTAGATACACGTTGATATATTTTTTGCACGCAGGAATGATGCATTATCAAAATTCGTCACCTTTTCCAAGAAAGTTCAAAATAAAAAGGTTTCATGATCACTCGTATTCGAAACGATCATGGCGACGAATTTGAGAATGCAGAGTTCAAGAAATTTTATGACACACACGGTTATCTGTATGAGTTCTCTTACCCTAGGACTCCACAACAAAATAGAGTTGTGGAGCGTAAGAACATGACTCTATCCGAAATGGCTAGAGTAATGTTAAACCAATTTAGTCTACCAAAATACTTTTGGGCTAAAGTTGTCAATACAGCTTGCTATGTTCTTAATAGGATTCTAATTCGACCTATATCGAATAAGACTCCCTATGAGCTATGGTTTGATAGAACACCTACTGTCTCTTATTTCAAAATATTTGGTTGTAAATGCTTTATTCTTAACACTAAAGACAATTTGAGTAAATTTGACAAAAAGGCCGATGAATGTATATTTTTAGGTTATGCGGCGAAGAACAAAGGGTACAAAGTCTTCAACAAGAGAACCATGATCATCGAAGAATCGATAAATGTTACATTTGATAAACTCAATCAACACTCAGTCGATGATGATGATGAAGACATAAGTACACCAAGTATAGCTCCTACAGAACCTTCACACAAAGCACCAGTCGATTCTCCAAGCAATCATGTACACAATCAGAAGTCGGAACCAACAATCCAAAGGATATGCCTAAAGAAATAAGATTTTTGGCAGACCGTCCTAAGGACTTGGTAATTGGTGAGATTACCAGGGGTGTGTAATCCCCCTAAATTTTATATATGTATTTATTTAATTTATTATGGATTTATAGTATTTTTAGGAAATTTTATATAAAAAGTGATATATAGGAGCATATATACAATTATATAATTTTTTTAATACAATTATATATATATATATTATTGCTTACAAAAGATTGGTGGTAACATACTATTTGAGTATATTGAGTCTTGCCGAAGCCTATACAAGTAAGCATGCCATGCACGGAGAAACAACAAAACCTAATAGCCTAACCGTGCACCATAGGGTACGACAACGTGGCTAAAGCAAAGCCTGCCAAAATCGCTCCGTGGAGTGGGAGCAGCGGCTCCTGAGTTTAAGAATTTGACGAAGGACTTCGCGGATCAGTTGTGCCGGTTGTGTTGGCGGCCTTCATACCTGAATTTGTTCCGGTTCTTCCAGAGGACCCAAATACCAGCGGCTGCGACGGTCTGATGGCTGTGGGAGTCGCCACAGTTGTCTAGGAGATCATTGAAGCCCCCAGGCCGATGCCTCTTCCTGCAATATCGAGAAAGGTCGTGCCAAATCTGGTTTGCAATATCTCCGAAGATTAGGATGTGTTCAGTTGTTTCTGGTTTGTGAGAGGTACAGAAGTGGCAGCTGGATGTGAGGCTAAAACCGATGGTGGTTAGGGAATCGTCGGTCGGAAGCTTCCTGCGCTGAGCTCTCCAGATCAGAAAATACTACTTGTTGGGAATGCATGATTGCCAAAATGGAGCGATCAGTGGGGATGGCACGCCGCTGCCCCCCACCCCCTGTCACGATCCGTACCCATTATAGGGGAACGAGAAGTGGGTATGTCCAGCCTACGCTGCAGTGTCGACGGTAGAATGCTGTCCTATGTTACTATCTAATCAACAACTCATACAATTATATAATGTACTTGTCAAATCTCAACTCCGAACGGAGGACAAGTATAGATATAATGAAATCTCAATCACAGTCTAAGCACGATAAGATAACACAGAAGTTTATAACTAAAGACTAAACAAAAAGAATTATCAACTACTAAATAATAATATCTCTAACAAACTCAAATACAAACTCATATCTCAAGTTATTACAATTCAAGTTCTAAAACATGAAAACTAAACCAAGTCTACTAGATAGTCTTTTGATCACTCCTGAGTGTCGGGGCCAAAGGTAGCTAAGCCAACTCCAGGTTCATAGTAAGTAAGGCAAGTGTCCTCGGGGCAAGCATCTGTAATATTTTCAACAGGTCCAGTCAGGACAGAAACGAGCACAACTCATCAAGAAATCCCAAGTAAAAGATAGAGAACTATAAAGCAGTTATAGACAGTTATATTGATGAACATGGCAGTTTATATTCAGGTGATGATGTAGAAAAGTTAAGGTAAAAGAAAAGTAAGGTAACTAAACAAAAGGAGAAGCATGACAATGAAGACTGTAAAATAGATCTAGACTGAACTAGAGTAAAATGATATAAGTCCAGATTGTATAATGAGTCAAGTGTAATCCCAATATGAATCCAGACAATATAAATCTAATACCAGATGATTCCAGTACAAGATGAGTCCAGTAGTGATCAATGATTCCAGGGTGAGTCCAGACTATATTCTAACAAGTGTTTTAAAATATCGAGATCGACATGTAAACGGTTGCAGGTATTACGACACGTCGCACACTCGGCCAAGTGTGGAATGGCTATCATTCCAGTATAATTCCAAGGGAGTGATTCCAGTATTTGGGAATATTTACATGTCTACTCCAATATTTCCCCGCCCAACAAGTACAAGTGAATCCACAATCCGACACAAAAATAAGTACAGGTCCAGCCAGAACATGAATGATACCAGTAAGTGATTCCAGGATGATTCTAGTAGGTGATGCCAGTAGTGGTTCCAGAAATGGAGGCCAGTGTAACCCCCACTTTTCTAAATTGAGGGTAATTTTGAACTTTTGTAAAAGTTTATTATTTAATAATAGGATTTATGATTTATGAGAATTTTTAATTAATTTATTTAAAATTGGTAAATTATAATTTTGATGTATTAGCTAGTGAACTCTAGAACTGTTGAGCCTAGAGACTAACCATGACCATGGGGACCTAACCATGTGATTAGAATGACTATTTATAACTTTTTAGGCTAAAGGTATTTTGGTCATTTTGGGACTTTTGAATTATTTAGGATTTTGATTAATTGGTAAATTTTAGATTATTTAATAATATTTAAATTGATGTATTATGATTTTGGTTATTTTTTATATTTTAATATTTTGGGAAAATTTTATATTTAATATTATTTTTATTGGATTTGTTTAGTCGGGTTGAGTTTCGTCTCGTTCCGACTTGTATTGTGACCCGGGTAGCTTAAACTCTAGATGGGACCCAATATTAAGTTAAGCATGGCTTACAAGACCCAACATTTAAGTTAGTTAATTAAACTAATTTTTATCATGTTAGAATGGTTAAGTTAGAGACTCAAAACTAGATCATTTTGACCCCAAACTTGAACCTAGTCTAGACTTAACCATATGAGACTAGAGAGGGGCAATTAGGACATTTCCTATTAGCCCTAATGGACACTTTATGGCAGCCACCTTTAGGAGAGAATGATTCATTTCATTCATTACAATCTTGCCTCTTTTATTTTCCTTTTGTTCTTCCCCAAATTTAGAGAGCCTTCCTATTAATTTGATCTCCAAATCAAATCATTCCTTCACCAAACCTTCCCCCAATCATTCCCATTCTCCAAGGGAAGGATGCTACCAAGGATTGGAAGAGGAGTGCAAGGAGGAGTGTCCACTTTGAGGGATCTTCATATCGAAGCCGTGTCCTAAAGGATTTCATTCGGATTCCACTCCCAATAGGTAAAACCCATCCTCTAAATCGATTTCCTTTACATATAAATTAGTTTGAATCCTTAGCATCCATCCTCATGCACGTGTCCCATTTAGTTTCAAATTTGAGGCCATTTGGAGCTCTTTTGAGGATTTTAGATATGTGTCTTGTATCCTACTTGATAGATCCCAAATTAGGACACCCCATGTGTATGTATGTATGATAATAGTTTAAATAGATATTTAAATTTAGTTTAATAATGATTAGAGAGGGATTGATCTTAGTTAGGATGGTTAGAATGAGTTTCATTTGGATACCTATGTTTGTATCCAAGTATCTTGGCCTATATGTGTTCTTTTGTCAAATTCGTCATAATATTCATCCACGTTTTTATTAATCAAAGCAACTTAGAAATGTCATAACTTTTAGCTTAGAACTCCGATTTATCTTCCATTTTTTTAAAAAAAACCGTATCGAAGTTAGCTTTCCAAATATATATTTTAATAAGCCAAATTCTTTCTGTAACTTTCTGTAGAATTATTTGAGTGTCAGCTGTACGAAAGACGAACGTGTTTCGGTATTTTCGCGAATTTGGGAGCTTCCGAAGACGAAAATGCGATCCGTTTAAAGTTCGGAAAGCTAACACAAAGGGCTACGACATACTTTAATCTTAGAATCTAGTGAATGCCCAATTTGTACAGTATTGGTTAAGTAGAAGAGTGACTATACGATATATGCATTTTGTATAACCTATGAGCCTATGTAGTATGGGTATTAAATGAATATAGAGTATGTAATACATGATATGTTAGATGAATGAAATAATATATATATGATATATATCCTCTTTACATTAATGTATATATAAGGTTGAATGCAAGCATGTAGGAATACAATTAATATAATGTATGTAAGCAATGCATAAATGCATGAATGAAAGAATGATATACAATGTATGCATGAAAGTATATAGTGAATGCTAGATATGAATGCAAGGTATATATGTAATGATAGATATGAATGTATAATATATAAATAATATAATACAGTATATAATGATAGTATGTATGGTAATGTAGAATATATGATGTAAGCACGTATATGTCCACTGTTTTTTTCTTTTCTTTACAATTTTCTTCCCTTTCCTTTCCATTTCAGTTTTTTTCTTTTTTTTTTCCCTTCTATTTTTACATGTTATATACAATGTATATAATGTATAGATGCATGTAAGTATGTAATATGCATGAATGAATGTCATATATGAATGAATGAATCAGTCAAAGGTATAAGTAAAATATAATGCATTGTAATGAATGTTAACATATATAATGTATAAAAGTATGTATGTAAATGTGCATGAATATATATATCTATATAATTATATAAATATACATGATGTAACATATGCCTATATATATAAATATGTATGTAATGTGGATATGCATATATGTATGAAGGTATGTATTTATATATATTATCTATTTTATATTATGCATTGTTGTGGTTCACATTGTCTTGTGATTGTGTGAGTGCTAGCCTAGGCTTGGTTAGGCCTAGTGAGACTTGTTATACTTGTTTGGGCTAGAACTTGACCTAGTTGACCTAATTTGACTAGTGTGGTTGACTAGAGTTGACCAAATGTTGATTTTAGTCTAGTTTGACCTAGACAGCATGCAGATGCATTGTACATTTCATTTATCATCTCTTGTATACATCTTGACCTATGTTGCTCTAAATAGGACTCTGTGGCTTCAGTTTGGACCTCTATACCTATCAGCTGTTCAGGTTATCAGGCGAGTATATTCTCTGACCGTTTCATACTTACTAGAACGTCTATTCTTGCCATAGATTAATTTACTTGATGCTGACACATTGGTAACATGGATTGGTACTATATGGATCTTCTTTTACGATGATATCTCCTTTGTGTTCACTAAATACATATTGTGATGTGCGTTTCACTAACATATTATATTTATTGAATACCGTTATCATTGTACACTCATTGTGCATATTGTACTCTCATTATCATATTGAGCTCTATTGTACAAGCCATTGTACAAGCCATTGTATAAGGTAACGTAACTGAATTGGATCCTTGTGTATTGATTGTGGAGGGAGAGTAGAAATGGTTATGTGATCAATCCTATTGTATAAGAAATTATATTGGTCCATTGTACACCCACATACAAAGGAGTCCCATTTTATTGTATAACCTAACCCATTTACATAACCATATTGTACTCTAAATCACATATTGCTTACAGTTCTTACTTATCATATATAGATATTTCCTATTATCATATCCTTCTGTTTTTCATATACATCTTCTTTCAGCATTTCATGTATTTTACTCTATTGTACGTTATATTTTCTAACCTGTTATAATCTGCGTGAGATGTATTGTGCTCGCTCCTGTCCTGACTGGACCTGTTGATAAATTTTACAGATAGCTTGGAGGTTGCCTGCTAGCCTAGAGGAGACACAGTAGAGATTGTATAGATAGTTGTTTTAGTTGTCTTGAGTTGTATTTACTTTATGGATTACTATATTTGAGATTTGAGATGTTTTCTGGGTTTGTGTATCTTAGACACTTAGACTTCTATCTGCGGTATCTCTTTGTGGATTTCATATTTTATCTATCTTTTATCATGCTCTACCTTAGATGTGATTGAGACTGTATTTGCTATGTCACCTCCATTCGGAGTGTATATACTGTACAGGTACCTTTATATTGTTAGATGTTTGACCTAGGACAGCGTTCTACCGTCGATACTGCGGCGTAGGCTAGACGTACCCACTTCTCGTGCCCTTACTCTAGGGTACGGGTCGTGATACGTTTTTAGTGGTGGCCCATACAGGTCGAGTTTGTGTAGTGGTATTCGAACTAGAGTACTACTACAGCCTGCAGTAGGATTAGGATATATTTTTGAAGGAACTCAATCACAGTTAGGATCCCTTGAGAGATTCCTGGAATGACCCTTGAGAATCTCATTATAAAATATCTCAAAATTTGATTCTAATAGTTTATATTTATCTTTCTTGGTTAGTTAATGAATTTGATTTTTGGGTATCCATTGTTGATTTAATTTAATTTTTGTCAAGATGAAATTATATGGGCTAGGTCATCTAAGTTATGGAATCTAGTCTTCTACAGTCACATTAGTCAGCATGGTGTGGACATATAGTCTGACTTTGGATATATTTCTCGGGTGTGAGAATTTAAGATTTTCGCAGCCAAGCTAGCGGCATCGCAAAAATTTTAAATACCATGATTCTAGAGGTATGTGCCTAAGTCGAGGACTTTGTGATTATCGTAGCCTTGCTTACTAGTATGACGAGGATTTAGAGTACCCTGATTTTGGATAGACGCATATGATTATCAGATTGTACCTTAAATGTTCTTGAACATGTTTTCTCTACTTTTGTTCCAGTCATTCTAAAAAAAAGAATTATTGTTTGTTTTGTTGTTTTGCTTCTCATTATTTAACTTAGGAGTAGCTTTAGCTGTATTATAAACCTTGTGTAACTTCTTACTATGAATTTTTTCTTAATACAATGAATCGATAATTTTGCTGGACCTTATCTTGGATTTGATATTATAGCTCTGGTTTCAAAATGGTTCTTCTTTTAAACAGATAAGCAGAACAGATTTTATCGTTATTTTCTTCTTGACATTATCCTTGTATTAAATAATAATAATAATAATAATAAAACTGTCTTGATTACATCAATCTTCTACTTGCAATCTTGGTAGGAATCTAAATGTTGGTCTTGATATGGAATTTGATTTTTATATTAGGACATGAGAATATATATATAGCGGACACAGACACTTTGCCTGACACGTATGCATGCTACACTTTGATTACCAAGCCATCTAAATACATATTAATATGTTGTTGATGTTAAATTCTCAAAACCCCAATATCTCTGACACAATACAGTATCAGAGAATAGTTCTATATTTTTTTCCAGTTTAAATTCGTAATTTAAATATAAATTTTATATTATTAGTTGTTGTTTACATCACTGTACATGTATGTTATATATATGGTTTCAATTCTTAAAGAAATTGGTTAGGTTTTGTGTTCGAATTTGTCAAATCTAAGACCGTGTGCATATTAACCCTTAATACTGGATTCCAAATGTTTAGTTCAATTTGCCATTTTTTAATGTAATATTTTGAGGTATATACATTGTTGAATGTATGGATAGTATGTTAGGATTTTATCTCTATCATGTTAGGATGTGTTGGGAGCATTGAGTTGGTTGTGATGTTTCAGACCCCTAAAATCTGAAACTGCATTATGTTAATATTATACTGGTTTAAATGTTAGCTTATTTTCAGATTTTGTATGTAAATACTGAACTAAAACTGGGTTTAACCTTTCAATACTAAAGCTATAATCCTGTACAAGGACACACACACCCTAACTTAGTATACACTGCCATGTAAACCTAACCCTTCCTCTCTATGTTATGTTCATATATCTATATAGACATATATATAGAGTTTATGCATACATGTTATAATGTATATAGATACATAACTAAATTTCTACCTCTTTATATAAATAAATAAATATATATATATATATATATATATATATATATATATATATATATATGTATGGTTAGCCATGCATGCTATGAGTAAATAGGTTGTGTATTGTAGATTGTTTAACCAATATGCCATGAGTAGTGTAACTTGATAGCTATTGTTTTGAAACCCAAATCCTCCTATACACTTTCATGTATACTTCACATACACACATGCCTACTATCTAACCATATGAACATGTCCACATACATCCATACACACACGAACTACATAACTTTTAGAACTTACAATTTAGTCTTAACAGGATTAAGAGAATCCTATATTGTGATTGGATTTCAATGCAATTGAGTTTCATTCTTTAACTTTTGATTTTGATTTTTTTTTCTGTACCCCTTTATAGATAATTGGTAGTTATCTTTATTTTATTTTCTGATAAGTACCATTTTTTTATATAAGATGGTAGACTGTCTTACAGTTTTGATGATTTGTTATTTTTGTATCTTTTCCAGTTTAACACCCCTGATTGCTTGTATGTTTGATACCCTATGACCGTTTTGGTCTAGCATGACTAGTATACCTAGATGAGACTTTCACTACCACCGTATGCCATGACCCTGTATGTCGTCCTTTTAAATCGTATGATTTGTTTAAGTTCTGAGACTTTGATTGTGGGGGTTTGACCTAGAAGGAGTATGCACATTTTAATTTCGAGGACAAAATTTTTCTAAGGGGGGTAGGATTGTAACACCTACTTTTCTAAATTGAGGGTAATTTTGAACTTTTGTAAAAGTTTATTATTTAATAATAGGATTTATGATTTATGGGAATTTTTAATTAATTTATTTAAAATTGGTAAATTATAATTTTGATGTGTAAGCTAGTGAACTCTAGAACTGTTGAGCCTAGAGACTAACCATGACCATGGGGACCTAACCATGTGATTAGAATGACTATTGACAACTTTTTAGGCTAAGGGTATTTTGGTCATTTTGGGACTTTTGAATTATTTAGGATTTTGATTAATTGATGAATTTTAGATTATTTTAATAATATTTAAATTGATGTATTATAATTTTGGTCATTTTTCATATTTTAATATTTTGGGAAAATTTTATATTTTTAATATTGTTTTTATTGGATTTGTTTAGTCCGGTTTGAGTTTCGTCTCGTTCCGACTTGTATTGTGACCCGGGTAGCTTAAACTCTAGATGGGACCCAATATTAAGTTAAGCATGGCTCACAAGACCCAACATCTAAGTTAGTTAATTAAACTAATTTTTATCATGTTAGAATGGTTAAGTTAGAGACTCAAAACTAGATCATTTTGACCCCAAACTTGAACCTAGTCTAGACTTAACCATATGAGACTAGAGAGGGGCAATTAGGACATTTTCCATTAGCCCTAATGGACACTTTATAGCAGCCACCTTTAGGAGAGAATGATTCATTTCATTCATTACAATCTTGCCTCTTTTATTTTTCTTTTGTTCTTCCCCAATTTTAGAGAGCCTTCCCATTGATTTGATCTCCAAATTAAATCATTCCTTCACCAAACCTTCCCTCAATCATTCCCATTCTCCAAAG
This sequence comes from Iris pallida, assembly GCA_029216955.1. Lineage (NCBI taxonomy): Eukaryota > Viridiplantae > Streptophyta > Magnoliopsida > Asparagales > Iridaceae > Iris > Iris pallida. The sequence goes on along the minus strand of JANAVB010032619.1, from coordinate 6,298,738 downwards.
GAAGGGTGCTACCAAGGATTGGAAGAGGAGTGCAAGGAGGAGTGTCCACTTTGAGGGATCTTCGTATCGGAGCCATGTCCTAAAGGATTTCATTAGGATTCCACTCCCAATAGGTAAAACCCATCCTCTAAATCGATTTCCTTTGCATATAAATTAGTTTTGAATCATTAGGATCCATCCTCATGCATGTGTCCCATTTAGATTCAAATTTGAGGCCATTTGGAGCTCTCTTGAGGATTTTAGATATGTGTCTTGTGTCCTACTTGATAGATCCGAAATTAGGATACCCCATGTGTATGTATGTATGATAATAGTTTAAATAGATATTTAAATTCAGTTTTATAATGGTTAGAGAGTGGATTGATCTTAGTTAGGATGGTTAGAATGAGTTTTATTTGGATACCTATGTTTTTATCCAAGTATCTTGGCCTATATGTGTTCTTTTGTCAAATTCGTCATAGTATTCATCCACGTTTTTATTAACCAAAACAACTTAGAAATGTCATAACTTTTAGCTTAGAACTCCGATTTATTTCTTATTTTTTTTAAAAGAACTGTATCGAAGTTAGCTTTCCAAATATATATTTTTATAAGCCAAATTCTTTCTGTAACTTTCTATAGAATTATTTGAGCGTCAGCAGTACGAAAGATGAACGTGTTTCGGTATTTTTGCGATTTCGGGAGCTTCCGAAAACGAAAATGTGATCCGTTTAAAGTTTCGGAAAGCTAACACAAAGGGCTACGACATACTTTAATCTTAGAATCTAGTGAATGCCCAATTGGTACAGTATTGGTTTTAAGTAGAAGAGTGACTATACGATATATGCATTTTGTGTAACCTATGAGCCTATGTAGTATGGGTATTAAATGAATATAGAGTATGTAATACATGATATGTTAGATGAATGAAATAATATATATATGATATATATCCTCTTTACATTAATGTATATATATGGTTGAATGCAAGCATGTAGGAATGCAATTAATATAATGTATGTAAGCAATGCATAAATGCATGAATGAAAGAATGATATACAATATATGCATGAAAGTATATAGTGAATGCTAGATATGAATGCAAGGTATACATGTAATGATAGATATGAATGTATAATATATAAATAATATAATGCAATATATAATGATAGTATGTATGGTAATGTAGAATATATGATGCAAGCATGTATATGTCCACTGTTTTTTCTTTTCTTTACATTTTTCTTCCCTTTCCTTTCCATTTCAATTTTTTTCTTTTTTTCCCTTCTATTTTTACATGTTATATACAATGTATATAATGTATAGATGCATGTAAGTATGTAATATGCATGAATGAATGTCATATATGAATGAATGAATCAGTCAAAGGTATAAGTAAAATATAATGCATTGTAATGAATGTTAACATATATAATGTATAAAAGTATGTATGTAAATGTGCATGAATATATATATCTATGTAACTATGTAAATATGCATGATGTAACATATGGCTATATATTTAAATATGTATGTAATGTGGATATACATGTATGTATGAAGGTATGTATTTATATATATTATCTATTTTATATTATACATTGTTGTGGTTCACATTGTCTTGTGATTGTGTGAGTGCTAGCCTAGGCTTGGTTAGGCCTAGTGAGACTTGGTATACTTGTTTGGGCTAGAACTTTACCTAGTTGACCTAATTTGACTAGTGTGGTTGACTAGAGTTGACCAAGTGTTGATTTTAGTCTAGTTTGACCTAGACAGCATGCAGATGCATTGTACATTTCATTTATCATCTCTCGTATACATCTTGACCTGTGTTGCTCTAAATAGGACTCTGTGGCTTCAGTTTGGACCTCTATACCTATCAGCTGTTCAGGTTATCAGACGAGTATATTCTCTGACCGTTTCATACTTACTAGAACGTCTATTCTTGCCATAGATTAATTTACTTGATGCTGACACATTGGTAACACGGATTGGTACTATATGGATCTTCTTTTGCGATGTTATCTCCTTTGTGTTCACTAAATACATATTGTGATGTGCGTTTCACTAACATATTGTATTTATTGATTACCCTTATCATTGTACACTCATTGTGCATATTGTACTCTCATTATCATATTGAGCTCTATTGTACAAGCTATTGTACAAGCCATTGTATAAGGTAACGTAACTGAATTGGATCCTTGTGTATTGATTATGGAGGGAGAGTAGAAATGGTTATGTGATCAATCCTATTGTAAGAAATTGTATATGTCCATTGTACACCCACGTACAAAGGAGTCCCATTTTATTGTATAACCTAACCCGTTTACATAACCATACTGTACTCTAAATCACATATTGCTTACAGTTTTTACTTATCATATATAGATATTTCCTATTATCATATCCTTCTGTTTTTCATATACATCTTCTTTCAGCATTTCACGTATCTTACTTTATTGCACGTTATATTTTCTAACCTGTTATGATCTGCGTGAGATGTATTGTGCTCGCTCCTGTCCTAACCGGACCTGTTGATAAATTTTACAGATAGCTTGGAGGTTGCCTGCTAGCTTAGAGGAGACACAGTAGAGATTGTATAGATAGTTATTTTAGTTGTCTTGAGTTGTATTTACTTTATGGATTACTGTATTTGAGATTTGAGATGTTTTCTGGGTTTGTGTCTCTTAGACACTTAGACTTCTATCCGCGGTATCTCTTTGTGGATTTCATATTTTATCTATCTTTTATCATGCTCTACCTTAGATGTGATTGAGACTGTATTTGCTATGTCACCTCCATTCGGAGTGTATATACTGTACAGGTACCTTTATATTGTTAGATGTTTGACCTAGGACAGCGTTCTACCGCCGACACTACGGCGTAGGCTGGACGTACCCACTTCTCGTGCCCTTACTCTAGGGTACGGGTCGTGACACGTTTTTAGTGGTGGCCCATGTAGGTCGAGTTTGTGTAGTGGTATTCGAACTAGAGTACCCCTACAGCCTGCAGTAGGATTAGGATATATTTTTGAAGGTACTCAATCTCAGTTAGGATCCCTTGAGAGATTCCTGAAATGACCCTTGAGAATCTCATTATAAAATATCTCGAAATTTGATTCTAATAGTTTATATTTATCTTTCTTGGTTAGTTAATGAATTTGATTTTTGGGTATCCATTGTTGATTTAATTTAATTTTTGTCAAGACGAAATTATATGGGCTAGGTCATCTAAGTTATGGAATCTAGTCTTCTACAGTCACATTAGTCAGTATGGTAAGGACATATAGTCTGACTTTGGATATATTTCTCGGGTGTGGGAATTTAAGATTTTTGCAGCCAAGCTAGCGGCATCGCAAAAATTTTAAATACCATGATTCTAGAGGTATGTGCCAAAGTCGCGGACTTTGTGATTATCGTAGCCTTGCTTACTAGTATGATGAGGATTTAGAGTACCCTGATTTTGGATAGACGCATATGATTATCAGATTGTACCTTAAATGTTGTTGAACATGTTTTCTCTACTTTTGTTTCAGTCATTCTAAAAAAAAAGAATTATTGTTTGTTTTGTTTGTTTTGCTTCTCATTATTTAACTTATGAGTAGCTTTAGCTGTATTATAAACCTTGTGTAACTTCTTACTATGAATTTCTTCTTAATACAATGAATCGATAATTTTGCTAGACCTTATCTTGGATTTGATATTATAGCTCTGGTTTCAAAATGGTTCTTCTTTTAAACAGATTAGCAAAACAGATTTTATCGTTATTTTCTTCTTGCTATTATTCTTGTATTAAATAATAATAATAATAAAACTGTCTTGATTACATCAATCACCTACTTGCAATCTTGGTAGGAATCTAAATGTTGGTCTTGATATGGAATTTGATTTTTATATTAGGATATGAGAATATATATATAGCGGACACAGACACTTTGCCTGACACGTATGCATGCTACACTTTGATTACCAAGCCATCTAAATACATATTAATATGTTGTTGATGTTAAATTCTCAAAACCCCAATATCTCTGACACAATACAGTATCAGAGAATAGTTCTATATTTTTTTCCAGTTTAAATTCATAATTTAAATATAAATTTTATATTATTAGTTGTTGTTTACATCACTGTACATGTATGTTATATACATGGTTTCAATTCTTAAAAAAATTGGTTAGGTTTTGTGTTTGAATTTGTCAAATCTGAGACCGTGTGCATATTAACCCTTAATACTGGATTCCAAATGTTTAGTTCAATTTGCCATTTTTTAATGTAATATTTTGAGGTATATACATTGTTGAATGTATGGATAGTATGTTAGGGTTTTATCTCTATCATGTTAGGATGTGTTGGAAGCATTGAGTTGGTTGTGATGTTTCAAACCCCTAAAATCTGAAATTGCATTATGTTAATATTATACTGGTTTAAATGTTAGCTTATTTTCAGATTTTGTATGTAAATGCTGAACTAAAACTGGGTTTAACCTTTCAATACTAAAGCAATAATCCCGTAAAAGGACACACACACCCTAACTTAGTATACACTGCCATGTAAACCTAACCCTTCCTCTCTATGTTATGTTCATATATTTATATAGACATATATATAGAGTTTATGCATACATGTTATAATGTATATAGATACATAACTAAATTTCTACCTCTTTATATAATATACATATATATATATATATATATATATATATATATATATATATATTATATGGTTAGCCATGCATGCTATGAGTAAATAGGTTATGTATTGTAGATTGTTTAACCAATATGCCATGAGTAGTGTAACTTGATAGCTATTGTTTTGAAACCCAAATCCTCCTATACACTTTCATGCATATTTCACATACACACATGCCTACTATCTAACCATATGAACATGTCCACATACATCCATACACACACGAACTACATAACTTTTAGAACTTACAATTTAGTCTTAACAGGATTAAGAGAATCCTATATTGTGATTGGATTTCAATGCAATTGACTTTCATTCTTTAACTTTTGATTTTGATTTTTTTTTCTATACCCCTTTATAGATAATTGGTAGTTATCTTTATTTTATTTTCTGATAAGTACCATTTTTCATATAAGATGGTAGACTGCCTTACAGTTTTGATGATTTGTTATTTCTGTATCTTTTCCAGTTTAACACCCCTGATTGCTTGTATGTTTGATACCCTATGACCGTTTTGGTCTAGCATGACTAGTATACCTAGATGAGACTTTCACTACCATCGTATGCCATGACCCTGTATGTCGTCCTTTTAAATCGTATGATTTGTTTAAGTTCTAAGACTTTGATTGTGGGGTTTGACCTAGAAGGAGTATGCACATTTTAAATTCGAGGACGAAATTTTTCTAAGGGGGTAGGATTGTAACACCTACTTTTCTAAATTGAGGGTAATTTTGAACTTTTGTAAAAGTTTATTATTTAATAATAGGATTTATGATTTATGGGAATTTTTAATTAATTTATTTAAAATTGGTAAATTATAATTTTGATGTGTTATTAGTGAACTCTAGAACTGTTGAGCCTAGAGACTAACCATGACCGTGGGGACCTAACCATGTGATTAGAATGACTATTTACAACTTTTCAGGCTAAGGGTATTTTGGTCATTTTGGAACTTTTGAATTATTTAGGATTTTGATTAATTGATGAATTTTAGATTATTTTAATAATATTTAAATTGATGTATTATGATTTTGGTCATTTTTCATATTTTAATATTTTGGGAAAATTTTATATTTTTAATAATGTTTTTATTGGATTTGTTTAGTCAGGTTTGAGTTTCGTCTCGTTCCGACTTGTATTGTGACCCGGGTAGCTTAAACTCTAGATGGGACCCAATATTAAGTTAAGCATGGCTCACAAGACCCAACATTTAAGTTAGTTAATTAAACTAATTTTTATCATGTTAGAATGGTTAAGTTAGAGACTCAAAACTAGATCATTTTGACCCCAAACTTGAACCTAGTCTAGACTTAACCATATGAGACTAGAGAGGGGCAATTAGGACATTTTCCATTAGCCCTAATGGACACTTTATAGCAGCCACCTTTAGGAGAGAATGATTCATTTCATTCATTACAATCTTGCCTCTTTTATTTTTCTTTTGTTCTTCCCCAATTTTAGAGAGCCTTCCCATTGATTTGATCTCCAAATCAAATCATTCCTTCACCAAACCTTCCCTCAATCATTCCCATTCTCCAAGGGAAGGGTGATACCAAGGATTGGAAGAGGAGTGCAAGGAGGAGTGTCCACTTTGAGGGAGCTTCGTATCGGAGCCATGTCCTAAAGGATTTTATTGGGATTCCACTCCCAATAGGTAAAACCCATCCTCTAAATAGATTTTCTTTGCATATAAATTAGTTTTGAATCATTAGGATCGATCCTCATGCATGTGTCCCATTTAGATTCAAATTTGAGGCCATTTGGTGCTCTCTTGAGGATTTTAGATATGTGTCTTGTGTCCTACTTGATAGATCCCAAATTAGGACACCTCATGTGTATGTATGTATGATAATAGTTTAAATAGATATTTAAATTCAGTTTTATAATGGTTAGAGAGTGGATTGATCTTAGTTAGGATGGTTAGAATGAGTTTTATTTGTATACCTATGTTTTTATCCAAGTATCTTGGCATATATGTGTTCTTTTGTCAAATTCGTCATAATATTCATCCACGTTTTTATTAACCAAAACAACTTAGAAATGTCATAACTTTTAGCTTAGAACTCCGATTTATCTCTCGTTTTTTTGAAAAGAACTGTATCGAAGTTAGCTTTCCAAATATATATTTTAATAAGCTAAATTATTTCTGTAACTTTCTGTAGAATTATTTGAGTGTCAGCTGTACGAAAGACGAACGTGTTTCGGTATTTTCGCGATTTCGGGAGCTTTCGGACACGAAAATGCAATCCGTTTAAAGTTTCAGAAAGCTAACACAAAGGGCTACGACATACTTTAATCTTAGAATTTAGTGAATGCCCAATTGGTATAGTATTGGTTTTAAGTAGAAGAGTGACTATACGATATATACATTTTGTGTAACCTATGAGCCAATATAGTATGGGTATTAAATGAATATAGAGTATGTAATACATGATATGTTAGATGAATAAAATAATATATATGATATATATCCTCTTTACATTAATGTATATATATTGTTGAATGCAAGCAAGTAGGAATGCAATTAATATAATGTATGTAAGCAATGCATAAACGCATGAATGAAAGAATGATATACAATGTATGCATGAAAGTATATAGTGAATGCTAGATATGAATGTAAGGTATACATGTAATGATATATATGAATGTATAATATATAAATAATATAATGCAATATATAATGATAGTATGTATGGTAATGTAGAATATATGATACAAGCATGTATATGTCCACTGTTTTCCCTTTTCTTTACATTTTTCTTCCCTTTCCTTTCCATTTCAGTTTTTTCCTTTTTTTTCCCTTCTATTTTTACATGTTATATACAATGTATATAATGTATAGATGCATGTAAGTATGTAATATGCATGAATGAATGTCATATATGAATGAATGAATCAATCAAAGGTATAAGTAAAATATAATGCATTGTAATTAATGTTAACATATATAATGTATAAAAGTATGTATGTAAATGTGCATGAATGTATATATCTATGTAACTATATAAATATGCATGATGTAACATATGCCTATATATATAAATATGTATGTAATGTGGATATGCATGTATGTATGAAGGTATGTATTTATATATATTATCTATTTTATATTATGCATTGTTGTGGTTCACATTGTCTTGTGATTGTGTGAGTGCTAGCCTAGGCTTGGTTAGGCTTAGTGAGACTTGTTAGACTTGTTTGGGCTAGGACTTGACCTAGTTGACCTAATTTGACTAGTGTGGTTGACTAGAGTTGACCAAGTGTTGACTTTAGTCTAGTTTGACCTAGACAACATGCAGATGCATTGTACATTTCATTTATCATCTCTCGTATACATCTTGACCTGTGTTGCTCTAAATAGGACTCTGTGGCTTCAGTTTGGACGTCTATACCTTTCAGCTGTTCAGGTTATCAGGCGAGTACGTTCTCTGACCGTTTCATACTTGCTAGAACGTCTATTCTTGCCATAGATTAATTTACTTGATGGTGACACATTGGTAACACGAATTGGTACTATATGAATCTTCTTTTGCGATGTTATCTCCTTTGTGTTCACTAAATACATATTGTGATGTGCGTTTCACTAATATATTGTATTTATTGAATACCCTTATCATTGTACAGTCATTGTGCATATTGTACTCTCATTATCACATTAAGCTCTATTGTACAAGCCATTGTACAAGGTAACGTAACTGAATTGGATCCTTGTGTATTGATTGGGAAGGGAGAGTAGAAATGGTTATGTGATCAATCCTATTGTATAAGAACTTGTATATGTCCATTGTCCACCCACGTACAAAGGAGTCCCATTTTATTGTATAACCTAATCCGTTTACATAACCATATTGTACTCTAAATCACATATTGCTTACAGTTCTTACTTATCATATATAGATATTTCCTATTATCATATCCTTCTGTTTTTCATATACATCTTCTTTCAGCGTTTCATGTATCTTACTCTATTGCACGTTATATTTTCTAACCTGTTATGATCTGCGTGAGATGTATTGTGCTCGCTCCTATCCTGACTGGACCTGTTGATAAATTTTACAGATAGCTTGGAGGTTGCCTGCTAGCCTAGAGGAGACACAGTAGAGATTGTATAGATAGTTATTTTAGTTGTCTTGAGTTGTATTTACTTTATGGATTACTGTATTTGAGATTTGAGATGTTTTTTGGGTTTGTGTATCTTAGACACTTAGACTTCTATCTGCGGTATCTCTTTGTGGATTTCATATTTTATCTATCTTTTATCATGCTCTACCTTAGATGTGATTGAGACTGTATTTGCTATGTCACCTCCATTCGGAGTGTATATACTGTACAGGTACTTTTATATTGTTAGATGTTTGACCTAGGACAGCGTTCTACCGCCGACACTGCGGCATAGGCTGGACGTACCCACTTCTCGTGTCCTTACTCTAGGGTGCGGGTCGTGACAGCCAGACATGAATAAATGAGTGTCGCATGAAATAGATCCAGCAATATCAAATCGTGTTTGTAACAGAGAATCAAATAGAACTAACTCGAACTGAAGTACAGTAATCGACAAGTAAATGAAAGAACTATCAGGGAATGTACTCGCCTGATACTCTGAATGACTGATGTATATTAGATGTCTGTATGGGAGTCATAATATCCTAAATAGAGCAGTACAAGTTATAATATGTTTAAAATAAGGTAAATGAAGTTTACGATACAATCTACATGATTTCTAGGTCAATTTAGGTCAAGTCAAACTTGGTCAACTCTGGGTCAAAGTCAACTATGTCAAACTCTAGTCAACTAGGTCAATTAGTCACTTGTGGACTCAATGTTGACTTTTGGTCAACAGTCTAGTCAAATTAGGTCAATTGTAGTTAAACTAGCTAGGTTTTAGTCAACAAGGTTAAACTATTCTAGGTTTAGTCACTTAAGTCAACACTCTACCTCTAGGCCTATACACCATATTACCAATACAATCCTACTTATACAATACTCATTATAATATATATACACACTATATTGCAATCCTCTTCTTGCTTTATACTATACATATATACACAAATTATAGGTATCACATTCATGCATACACATATTGCATTCTACATTCATACATACATGTATTCATACTTGGGTACATGCATTCATTCATACATTGGTATGTGTGTGGACTATGGACTGAATTTAAAAATTAAACAACATGGCATATGAATTAAACTTTCACATGTTAGTATTGGTTTTTCATGTTCATATGTAAACTGTTTTCAGGTTCAACATTAAGTTATGGTTCATTGAATCTCAGAAAATTCATAAGTAAACTCATGTTAACATATGGGTTCAGTTTCCATTTAAAACCCCCATTCAGTTCAAAGTTCAGGTTTAACTAATTACACCCATTCTCAGTTATCACCATATGCAATTCATGTTAACAGTAATATTAGAATCTCAGGTTTTACCTACCATTCCCAGTCCACTTTAACTCAGTCATTACCTACCATTCCAGTTCACTTTAAACTCAGTTATTACCTACCATTCCAGTTCACTTTAAAATCAATTATTATCTACCATTCCAGTTCACTTTAACTCAGTTATTACCTTTGCAACTCAGGTTAACATGTTCACTGGAATTCTCAGGTTAACAGTTAATTGAAATCTCATATTAACTTACTCATTTCAGTCCGATGACACAACATTAATCTAGTTATCATTTAACCATAGAATCTCAGTTATAACATTGTAACTCAGGTTAACATTAACTTTAAATCTTAGTTTCACATGGGTTCAGTTTTCCTCATTCAAGTCCCTAAATCTGTTCACTGTTAGGTAACAACTCGTTCATTTAATCCCAGGTTTAAACTAACCACAGTTAAGCTTAATCTCATTAAAACATGGTTATTTAACATTACACTGCAATTTATTCTCAGGAAACAGGTTTATATGTTACTGTCAGTTCATTTAAACATAAACTGGAATAACGACTGATATATGAAATCCCCCAATTTCGAAAACCAAAAACCTAATGAAAACCCACAATCAGGCATATAGAAGTGTTCCTCACATGTACACATGTCTAGGGTGTTATTCGTATCCACATGAGTAGACACGAAGTGTCCAATACAGTAAAAACATGATTTCAAAAATCCTGCCTGTGCACAGGCTTGTGCGGCCATTCCCTAGGGAATTGGACACGACATAGGACCAAGGACACCTCGTGCATACTAACCTAGGTAGACTAGCTATAGGGCTACACGGTCGACTAGGTAACACGGGTCCACGTTGTGTCTAGAGTCGACACGAATAGCGTATCAGTCAAGAAAACCCACACGCACAGTGACAAAGTAAAACCCGTGCACGTGTGATTGCGTGTCCAATACGACACGAGACGACTCGAGACTCAAGGGGTGATGTATCAGACACTGCCCCTTGGTCTGTGCCAAGTGAAAGGCCGCCATGTGGCGTGTCGTGTCCACAGTGACACTCGGGTAGCAGGGGACAGTATGGTGTCAGCGTGCGTGTGTGCATGTCCGTTTTGGATACGAAAAATTCCCAAACTTCGACTCAGTCCTTACATTATTGATATACATATATTAACCTAATTTTCTGTTCAATTAGAATTTAAAAATAACAAAATTTATTTCTTACAAATATTTCATTGAACACCCTATTAAGGACACTGATACGTGTCCGATACAGACACGAAATGGACACTACCTAGCACCAAACTAACTCTACAGCTAGGGTATACCTATATGCATGCATTAATGCAAAGAAAACATGATTTTATATAGGTTTCATGGTATTTACCTATTGAGAGTAAATCTCAATGCAAAGGTGAGGATGAGTGTTTTCCTTTGAACTCCAATTGCCCAAAGCACTCCAAATCCTAGCTAGCAAGCCCCTACTAGCTTCCACTATAGTAGAGGATGATGATGCAATTTATTAGACTCAATTTGGACTCAATTTGGATATTAGGGGAAAGAATTTGGGGAAGAACAATTAGGGTTCTTTCTAGGTATTAAAAAGAGGCAATAGCCCTTAAGTGTGATACTTATAGGAGGGAGGGCTTGTATGGATGGCCAGTAGTTGAATTAGGATTAGCTTTAGATGCAGATTAGTGGCTAGGGCTCGTCCATCCAATTCCAAGCCTTCCTATTGGTTCAATAATCCTAAAGCTTTCTTTTTCACAAATATCCTAAGAGGTAAATATCCTACTTTGGAATATCTAGATATTATTAACCTTGACACTTAGTAGGAATGTTCTAACCATGATTCTAACCTCAGGACTAATCTAGATTAGGTTAAGCTTCTTGGTTAGTCTCTAACAATTCAATTAGCACAATATTAATTAATCAAAATTCATTTTCTTTAATAAGTCAAAAATGACCAAAATACCCTTAGGCTAAAAAGTAGTAATTTGAAATTCTAATCACGTGACTAGGCTCCCATGGTCATGGTTTGTCTCTAGGCTTAGCAATTCTAGGGTTACACTAGTTAACCATCAAAATTACCATTCAACCTTTTAAATAGTTTTAAATTGATTAAAAATTACCAAAAAATCACAATATGATTTAATATTATTATTAAATAATTATAATTATAAAATTTTAAAATTACTCTCATTTGAAAAATTGGGTGTTACAAGTCTACCCCCTGAAAGAATTTCGTCCTCGAAATTAAGATGATCGTACCCCTTCTAGGTCAAACCCCCAATCAAACAAGGTCAAGATAATATGCAATCATAGTCCTACTGTCATGATTCCACAGTCTTGAACTGGGTAACTACGCTATCTAGCATATCACAAGCATATCCTGACAGGTACTAATGGAAATCACACATGAAGGTGGGGAAGAAGAACAAGAAGGACAAACCTGCTAACCCATCACCTGTAACGTCGGTCTCCTCGACCGCCATCGCAAAAGCTCCACCCCTCTGGTGCTGAGCTATAGGTGGCCTAGCTCCCTCAAAAGGAGGTACAACGGGACAATCTATCATCTTGTGAGCATCAAACCCACAAAATAGACATCCCTTCAGCCTCCACCTACAAGACTCCCAAACATGCCATGCCTTCCTGCAGTAGGCACAAGTCTGTACCCTACGGTCCTGTCCTCTAAGCTGATGCTGTGCCTGCTGTACTCTCACTGGTGCCTGTGTCTGTTGGATCTGTACGTGAGGCCTCTTGGCCTATCCTCCGCTGCTACTGGCTACATGAGTATCTCGACCCCTCTTCAGTTTCAACCCTAGATCATCTTCTGCTGCCATAGCTCCTGCTAAGATCTCCGTAAAAGAAGCATCCCTGTCACTCTTATTCAATGACCGAACCTCTCTGATCAAACCTCTGCGGAACTTCCTCGCCTTCGTCTTCTCGCTTAAGTCCTTAATGAATCTGCTCAGCCGGTAGAACTCTCCAGCATATTCCCCGACTGTCTTGTTCCCCTGAACCAGGCTCTCAAACTGTGCCTCTATGCCTCCAAGTGCTACATCTGGAAAGAACTACTCCTTGAATAGCTTATTGAAGGCTGCCCAAGTCTGTCCCTCGGTTCCCACTCTGGGGTCTGTCTGGTACCATGTGCGGTCCAAGTCCTGCATCTGGCTGCCCGCAGCCTCGATCTAAAGCCGGGCTGGTATCTCTGCTAATCAGAATATCTCCTCCATCTGCTTCATCCAGTCATCTGTATAGTGGATGCCCTCTGTACCAAGGAAATCCCTCGGACGCATCTTCTGAAACTCCTGGATGCCCGACGTCCTCTGATGGCACTGATGTGTCTGTCCTCCCTGTGGCTGTACGATAACCATCTCCACTATCGTCCTGACCAGCTGGTGAGCTTCGTCTTTACCCTGACGGAAGTCGGTAGTCTGACGCTGCTGCTGCTGCTGGTGGGACTCTAAAATCCTCTCCACAAAGGAAAACAGGTGGGCAGCATCAACCAATCCTACAGGTGGCTGTGGATGCTGCTGCTGAAATATCTCAGCAATGACTGGGGTCATCCTCCGAACAAGTGGAGGCATACCCCCAATGGCTACAGTCGTTTCTGTCTGATCAGGAACAGAAGGTGCTACAGTCCTAGCATCCTGCTGTACTAGACGAGAGGTGATAGACCCCTCTTCAGCGGCTGCTGTACCAAATCGATGTGATCATGTCTCCACCATCCTGAAGACAGATCAAACAAGGAAGTCAACACTGCAGAAATTGATATAATCAAAGGAGGACAGTTTATTTCAAAGAAGGCAATTCAGTAAGATGTGTAGATGGCATGAATTGAAGCAGAATTTTCCTAACTGTGATTGAGTACCTCTCTGTTAAAGCCTATCCTTCAATCATATCGCAGGCTGTAGTGATACTCTAGTTCGAATACCACTACATAAACTCGACCTACATGGGCCACCACTAAAAATGTGTCACAACCCGCACCCAGTATAGGGGCACGAGAAGTGGTTACGTCCAGCCTACACCGCAGTGTCGGCGGTAGAACGCTGTCCTAGGTTACTATCTAATCAACAACTCATGCAATAATATAATGTACTAGTCAAATTTCAACTCCGAACGGAGGACAAGTATAGATATAATGAAATCTCAATCACAGTCTAAGCACGATAAGATAACACAGAAGTTTATAACTAAAGACTAAACAACAACAATTATCAACTACTAAATAATAATATCTCAAACAAACTCAAATACAAACTCATATCTCAAGTTATTACAATTGAAGTTCTAAAACATGAAAACTAAACCAAGTCTACTAGCTAGTCTCCTGATCACTCCTGTGTGTCGGGGCCAAAGGTAGCTAAGCCAACTCCTGGTTCATAGTAAGTAGGGCAAGTATCCTCGGGGCAAGCATCTGTAATATTTTCAACAGGTCATATCAGGACAGGAACGAGCACAACTCATCAAGAAATCCTAAGTAAAAGACAGAACTATAAAGCAGTTATAGACAGTAGTATTGATGAACATGACAGTTTATATTCAGGTGATGATGTAGAGAACAGTTAAGGTACAAGAAAAGTAAGGTAAGTAAACAAGAGGAGAAGCATGACAATGAAGACTGTAAAATAAGATCTAGATGAACTAGAGTAACATGATATAAGTCCAGACTGTATAATATCAAGTGTAATCCCAATGTGAGTCCAGACAATGTAAATCTAATACCAGATGATTCCAGTATAAGATGAGTCCAGTAGTGATCAATAATTCCAGGGTGAGTCCAGACTATATTCTAACAGTGTGTTTTAAAATATCGAGATCGACACGTAAACGATTGTAGGTAATACGGCACATCGCACACTCGACCAAGTGTGGGATGGCTATCATTCCAGTATAATTCTAAAGGAGTGATTCCAATATTTGGGATTGTTTACATTTGTACTCCAATATTTTCCCGTCCAACAAGTACAAGTAAATCCATAACCCGACACGAAAATAAGTACAAGTCCAGCCAGAACATGAATGATACCAGTAAGTGATTCCAGGGTGATTCTAGTAGGTGATGCCAGTAATGGTTCCAGAAATGGAGGCCAGACATGAATAAATGAGTGTCGCATGAAATAGATCCAGTAATATCAAATCGTGTTTGTAACAAAGAATCAAATAAAACTAACTCGAACTGAAGTATAGTAATCGACAAGTAAATGAAAGAACTATCAGAGAATGTACTCGCTGTAGGTCCTAAAAAATCAAGTTGCACACATCAACAAAGTCATGAAGATCAAGAAATGAATCTTTCAAATAAACTGCGCAGACATCAGATTACGCAGTATACAGATTGTGCATACTAGATTGCGCACACTACCAAGCGCAGGCTGACGTAGCAAATCATCATCATTACCTGACATAAATCAAATCTTCTGACAGCTGACAGCACGAAGAACGAGGCGACCGTTCGTTTAATCGTACAGCACGGCGCTCGAGGACAGCTGGCAGCGCAATCCATGTTGGCGTAATCCATTTTGGCGCAATCTATTCCTGCGCAGTCCAAGTCTGCACAATCCAAAGCCAGCGTAATTCAGGTTGCACGTTCTATCAACATAAATAACAAAATGCACGTGGCATTCATGCCATCATTTGTTCATTACGTGGCAACCGTCTATACACGATCATACGTATTTCAATCAAATGATGCCATGTGTCTAAGACAGTTGGCCCATGATCCAGCAACTGCATACGTAGTCTACTGTTGTGCAATCCAATTGCTGCGCAATCCATCATGCGCAGTCCAGAATAACTAAAAGTTAGTTATTTTTCAGAACTCTATAAATAGAGTTTCAAGTCTCTATTCAAGGAGGGATCAGAGATCAGAGATCAGAGAACAAAGTTTGTATCAATAAAGTTTGTACCATTCCCAGAATTCAAATTGTAATCTTTTACAAAGTTTGTATCAATAAGGTTCTACACTTTTGTTTTTACAAACAAAATGGCGACTCTACTGGGGACGACTTTCTTCTCCGATGAGGAAGTGACAACTCAATGTGACGTAGCGTCTATCGGAAAGACGCAGAAGACACTAGTTGTGAAGATCAACCAGACAGCCTACGAGGCTATGATCAACTCCAAGACCGCTCCTCGCACTGCAACCACTTCTGCCACAAGCAAAGTGCACCCAGTGTGGGTCCCAAAGACTGCTGCGCAGTCTACTGATGCTGCCAGCAAGACTTCTGCACAGTCTGCTATCAAGACTGCTGCGCAGTCCAAAGCTTCTGTCATCAAGCCTGCTACACAATCTGTCTCAATTAATGCTGCGCAATCTACTGTTGCCAGTATACAGAGTACTTCATATGTTGCCTTAGCCAAGTACAAGACTCCTATGCCTCTGACGCAATTGGCTGCCAATATGTCTGCGCAAACCAATGCTCCAGCATCCAGAGTCCACCCTAAGCACTCTGTAGTAAGAACTCCTGATGCGCAAACCACAGTTTCTGTGGCCAAAACCAGTACGCCATCCATTCATGCGCAATCCAAGAGTGACAGCCTTTTGGCTAAACTCTCTTCTTCTCATAAAAAGGAGAAGAGCTCTGTTCCTCCTCTCAAACACCCGGTTGCTCCTGTGCAATCTACTGGGGGTAGTCCTTTGGCTATTCCTCTTCCTCTTCAAAACAAAGGAAAAGGCCTGTTGGTCTTTTCTCAAACTTCCTTGTCCCATAACTTGGAAGACAATAGAGGGAAACGCTCTTTAGCTAACCCTTCTTCATAAAACAAAGGAAAAGGTCCTTTGGTCTTTTCTCAATCTTCTTCAGTTTTTACCGAATAAGATCAATCTGAACGTGCCTCGGCACCAATCAGTACTAGAACTCTTTCAAACAAAGATTATTCTTTCCTTTATGACAAGAGAACTTGTACTGACCAAAGAGCTATTCTGCCTACCCCGGTAGCAGAATTCCAGGACCTCCCAACTCTCAAAATATCCTGATCAAAACAGGGAAAATTACTGGTGTCTCAAACAGAAACCCCTGGGGGTGAATTTGCTGATCTAAGAACTTATCTTAACAGACCAACTTCGGTAAAACACAAACAGCCAATGTCGAAGACCAAACAACATCAAAGACAAACTTCCAGGGTCAAAGATCCTGACACTTATGCTAATGAAGTGAGCACTTTCCTTCATACTCAAGGGTTTAAACAGTTGAAGAATCAGAATCATGTTCCGAATATTATCAAAGAACGGATCCCTCAGAGTTTTCCTCGTCCTGCTGCTGTTCCCGATCTCCGAGAACATCTCAGACAAAAGCGGGATACTATCTCAATATCTTCAGTTCAACCATCTGATCATCATTGCAACCACAAAGTCATCATCCAATGTTGTCGTCAAACAACAAAACGATCTGTCTTCGATCGTCTGACTTTTGCTAACTCTGAAGTAGTGTCAGAGGAAGATGAAGTCTTGTATGCTTCTATCAACATGACTTCCCGAGATACTGGGGGTAGAAGGTGCTCTAAGCACGACAAACCTCGTAAACCAAGCCAACGATTGTAGGTCATGAAAAATCAAGTTGTATCAATCAACAAAGTCAAAAATTCAAGATATTCATCATTTTGATGAGTTGCGCAGACAACAGATTGCGCAGACGTCACTTTGCGCAGGTTGGTTTGTGCATGTTCCTAACTGTGCAGGCTGACGTGGCAGAAGTCATCATTGACTGAATCAAATCAGATCTTCCTGACAGCTGATAATACGAATAATGAGGAGACTGTTCGTTTTTGGCGCCGCACAGTGCTCGAGGACGGCTGACAGTTGGCAGTGCAATCCGTGGTTGCGCAAACGAAGCCTGCACAGTCTGAGTCTGCGCAAACCAGTGTATGCGCAGTTCACTTTGCGCATTCTACCAACATAACTGATAAATTACATGTGGCATTCATGCCATCAATTGCTCATTACGTGGCAACTGTCTATGCACGATCATGCGCATTTCAATCAAATAATGCCATGTGTCTCAGATAGTTGGCCCACGATCCAGTAACTGCCTGCGCAGTCCATATCTGCGCAAACCAGTTGCTGCACAAATCAGCTTGCGCAGTCCAAAACAACTGAAAGTTAGTTATTTTCAGAACTCTATAAATAGAGTTTCAAGTCTTCATTTCAAGGGGATCAAGATCAGAGATCAGAAATCAGAGAGTTCAGGAGTTCTTGCCAAAGTGCTACTAAATTCTTCCGAGACTTTTGTCTTCAACTTCAGAGGCTTTTGCCTTCGATTTCCAGAGTTGTTTTCAACTTCAAAGGCTTCGTCTTCAAAGTTCACATCGTCCAAGGGATAAAGCAATCATCATCAAGATTGGATTCCTATAGTTATAATTTTCCCAGAATTCTTGTAATCTTTATTACAGTTTGTATCAATAAAGTTTTATACTTTTGTTTTTGCAAACAAAATGGCGACTCTGCTGGGGACAACTTTCTCCTCCGACGAGGAAGTAGCAACTCAATGTGACGTAGCGTCTATCGGGAAGACGCAGAAGACGCTGGTTGTTAAGGTCAACCAGACAGCCTACGAGGCGATGCTCAACTCCAAGACCACTCCCCGTACTGCAGTCACTTCTGCCAAGAGCAAAGTGCGCTCAGTTTGGGTCTCCAAGTCTGCTGCACAATCTGACAGTTTTGCCACCAAGGATGCTGTGCCAACTGTTGCACAATCTGCTAGTCAGACTGCTGCACAAACTGCTGTGTCAACTGTTGCACAGTCTGTCTCAGGAACTGCTGCACAATCTGTTGCAGTCAAGACTGCACAGTCTGCTGCAACTGTTGCGCAAGCTACTTCATATGCTGCCTTGTCAAAACAGAAGACTCCTATGACTCTGGCGCAATTGGCAGTGGCTTTTCCTGCACAAAATAGCACTCCAGTAACCAAAGTGTATCCCAAGCACTCTAGTACAAGAACTCCTGATGCACTTCCTACCAAAGCTTCTAATGCACAAATGACTAGTGCACCTTCTACCCATGCGCAAACCAAGTCTGCGCAATCCAAGAAAAATAGCCTTTTGGCTAAATTCCCTTCTTCTTATAACAAAAGAAGAGATTCTGCTCCTTTTCCTAAATACCCTATTGTCCCTGTGCAATCCACTGAGGGTAGTCCTTTGGCTACTCCTCTTTCTATTCAAAGCAAAGGAAAAGGTCCATTGGTCTTTTCTCAAACTTCCTTGTCTCATGACTTGGAAGATAACAGAGGGAAACGCTCTTTAGCTAACCCTTCATCTCAAAACAAGGGAAAAGGCCCTTTGGTCTTTTCTCAGTCTTCTTCAGTCTTTACTGAAGAGGATCTATCTGAATGTGTCTCGGCACCAATCAGTTCAAGAACTCTTGTAAACAAGGATTCTTCTTTCCTTTATAACAAAAGTATTTGTACTAATCAAAGAGGTATCCTGCCTACTCCGATAGCAGAATTCCAGGACCTCCCGACTCTCCAAATTTGTCGTTCCAGATAGGGAAAACTGTTAGTGTCTCAAACAGAAACTCCTGGGGGTGAATTTGCTGACCTCAGAACTTATCTTAATCGACCCACTTCGGTAAAACGCAAACAGCCAATGCCGAAGGTCAAACATCATCAAAAACAAATCTCCAAGGTCAAAAATCCTGACACTTATGCTAATGAAGTAAGCACTTCCCTGTATACTCAAGGGACTAAACATTTGAAGAATCGAAATCATATTACGAATATTATCAAAGAACAGATCCCTCGGAATTTTCCTCGTCCTGTTGTGGACCTTCGAGAACAATTAAGACAAAAACGGGATAATGATTCAATATCTCCATCTCAACCATCTGAGCATCACTGCAATCATAAAGTCATTTTCCAATGTTGTTGTCAAACGACAAAACGATCTGTCTTCGATCGTTTAATTTTTGCTAAATCGGAATACATGTCAGATGAAGACGAAGTTTTGTATGCTTCTGTTAATATGACTTCCCGAGGCTCTGAGGGTAAAAGATGCTCTAAGCATGGTAGACTCCGCAAGCCAAGCCAACGGTATTTGGAATTACTTCAAGAATCTTCCGAAGGAGTATTTCAACATACCCGTTCTCGAAGCCGAGATACAATCAGTCAAAGGAATCTTCCTCAAAACCCTTCAGGCCATCTTCCTGTTTCTCAGTCAGGAGATGATTCGTTCTCTGATTATGATGCATACAGTGAAAGTTCTGAACAAACAGTATCTTCCACTATGCCAAGAGAAGTGACGGCTTATGTTGTCACCGATGATCCAGATGCTTCAACCTCCGCAAATCAGGAACAAAGAATTGCTGCACTCGAAGACAAATTAAAAACCATGGCTGAGATGGTTACTAGTATGCATTCCATCATTGTAGCACAGCATGTTACACCACCAACTGCACCTATTACTAGTCCAGAGATCATAGCATCTTCAATACCTGCCAATACTGGGCTGGGGGTAGTGCCTCCCCAAATGCCTCCTGTACAAGTGCAAGTACAAACTACGCCTAGCCAGTCAGGAGCTGGGGGTAGTGCTTACAACGCTGTTCCTCCTCCTACCACTACAACTCAACCTGCTCCTTCTTCTTCATCAGAAGACGCCAATGAAGCTGTCAAACTCTTACGAACCCAGTTTGAAGCATTTAAAGAGAAAGACAATCTACAAAGGTTGGGGATTAAACAGCCCTATCCGGTTGAATGGAAGGACGTCCCGTTTCCCTCAAAGTACAAAATCCCTACAATCTCTCTGTTCGATGGCAGTACTTTCCCGAGTCAATTCATCAATCATTTTGAGGTAATGACTGTTCAACTTCAGCCAAATGACGCTCTTCTTACCAGAGTGTTCGTCGGTTGTTTAGCCGGCGTAGCATACGACTGGTACAGAAGTTTGCCCGATGGTTGCATCACATCCTTTTCAGGTCTCAAACAAATCTTTTTGGAACGGTTCTATGAAGGATTTAATGATATGACTATGTCAGCTCTCCACAAAATCAAACAAAAACATAATAAAACTGCTGAGAGCTTTATTGAACGGTTCCGCCTTGAAGCTTTGAAAATGCCTCCAGGGACTCCAGCTGCTGTCACTATTGATACTTGTAAGGCAAATCTTTTACCTATTATCAGTATGTGGACGGGATCTACCCAATTCCAAGATTGGCCCTCATTCATCGTCAACGCCAAAGCTGCTGAAGTAAGTGCCGACAAGTTCAAACAATTGGGGGTACAAATGTCTAACCCTGATCGCGATGAGCATCAGAATTCAGGTGGTGGCAATCGTCAGAACAATCGCAAAGCGAAAGAGACTTTGAACATTAACTTGAACAAAAATAAAGAATCTTTGGCTGTCAATGTGGCCCCACCTACATCTACTCCTACTCCTTCTGCACCTCCGCCGAGGGAACCTCGTCCGAAGGTGGAATATTCCTTTGACAAAAATGACACTGTAAGTATCTTCGAATGTTTACTCAAAAGTAATAAAATTCAACTCCCTGATCCAAAGAAACCTGATGAAGTCAATAAGACTGATCATCCCAAGTATTGTGTCTATCACCGATTCATTGGACATCCTACTCGAGCATGCTATGTGCTCAAAGGTAAGATTCAAGAGCTTGTCAATGCTGGTGTAGTCACTCTGCAACAAGATGAGAAGACTGTTACTGCAAATATGATTTCAGTCCAGTTTGGAGATTTCCCTCCACAGATGATACAGCATGGTGTCATTCCAATTCCTAAAGCAACCCTTGAGATTGAGAATCTCTCGCTTCCATCCAATGAAGGTCTTATTCCCTTGTCTCTTGACAACGATGAAATTATGTGGATCCATTTTGATCTTGCTCCAGAATTTGAGATATCTTCCAAGAAGAAAACTCGTTCTAAAGGCAAAACCAAGATTTGCAACATGGTATCTTTTGATCCCATTGTTGACGAAGAGATTCTGTTAGGCACCAGATCAGGGAAAGCTTATTTGAAAGATCATTCTGAAGGTCAAAAGGATCCTGCTTCTTCTTCCGAACCTGCTCTGGCACAACCTGCATCTGCTGAAGAGGTCCCTTCTACATCTTCACCAGTTGTAGTATCAATTCCTCCTAAGCCAACAACGGCTGACAAAGGCAAGCAACAAGTTCGATTTGACAAACCTCTAAAGAAGTCATCTCTTACTGGGCTTGAGAAGCCTTACAACTTTGATATATTGGCTCAATTAGCCAATACACCGGCTAGATTGTCAATCTTTGAACTTTTGCGTCTTTCCAAGGAGACACGAGAAACTCTAAGTGAAGCTCTGATGCTGGCTGAAACTTGTTTAACTCTTCTCAAGAAGCCAGAATCAGAACCAGTCTCTTGTCATCACTGTCATAGTGTTTTGGAACTGATCCCAAACATTACCTTCACTCAAGATGATATGTTAATGGAAGATAATAGACATGATCGTCCTCTTTACTATACAGGATATGTTGATTCAATGAAGGTTGATCGTATCCTGATAGATCCAGGGTCTGCACTTAGTATTATGTCAAAGACAACGCTAGATGCATTGAAGATACCAGTGCATAGTCTTTCAACCACAATCACTACTATTCTGGGATTTAACCAAGAAAAGAGTGAACCTTTGGGCAAGATCCGCCTAAAACTCCAAATAGGCAATCTTCGCACAAAGGTGACCTTTTATATCATTGACAATCATGGTTGTTCTTACAATGCTCTCCTGGGAAGGCCATTCCTCCATGAACACAATGTTGTTCCATCAACTCTTCATCAATGCTTTAAATACGTTGATGACAAAGGACAAGTTCACAAGGAAGTTGCGGACCTTTATCCTTTCAAGGGTGTTGAAGCTTATTGCAACGATGCTCGTATGTACAAGGATGAGTTTATGAAGGTGGTATTGGCTATGGATACTGAAGAAGATCAAAAAGCAGTACCTCAAGACACTCTTATCATACCTGTTAAGGGGCGAGTTTCTTATCCTCAATCTTCCAAGCCACTGGTTATTCACTTACCAGTTCAAAAGAAATCAGTTGATGCTGATGAAAATCAAAGGGAGCTCACCTCTTCTGAGCCACTTGTTATCGACTTACGTCGTAACAGACAAAAAGCAGCTCATTTCTTCTGAGCCACTTGTTGTTGATCTAAATCGTAACAAGGAAAAAAGGGAGCTCACCTCTTCTGAGCCACTTGTTATCGACCTCCGTCGTAACAAGCCTCCTCCACGTTCTTCTTCTCCCCCTCTTGTAATCAATTTGACCAAACCTGCTAAGGTTAAAGGTCCTGTTGTAAATACTGATATACAAATCAATGAAAAAGCACCTACTTTCCAGTATATTGATGTTATTTATTATACTAAAAGTTATTTGGATATGTTAGATAGCTTCTAATCAATTACACTAGGAGTCATACAATCTCTTCAGACAGAAGTCTCGCTTGAGGATCCAGATGATTCTTATCGTATTCACCCTTCTTTGAAGAAAGGTGAAAGTCCAGCATTTTTATATAAAAGACCGGAAACAAAGATTAACTATACGGATGATAGCAAAGTTAACGATACGGGACGTCTCCAGTTCCATCGTTATAGTCAACAATCAAAAGACATCGTCCGAAAGATGGGTTACGACTTCAAGAGCGGCCTTAACTATGGTAAAGGTAGACGAACTCCCATTCGTACAACAGTTCCAAATGGAAAATCACAAATGTATTATGGCAGGACCAAGAAAGGTCTCGGATATACTTCTCCTCCACTGTTATCCCCAGCGGCTTCTGAATCAGATAGTGAAGAACGTTCTAATTCTTCTGATTCCAGATCATGGGATTCCGATACCAGCATCGGTGAAGTCCATCGTATAATCGTATCTTCTAACATGGTCTCCGTTGAACTACCAGAAGGCTGTGATAAAGATGTTGAAGAAAGTCCGGAAACAGATCCTTGGGCTCAACATATGGATAACCAATGGGTACTTCGTTTTGAACAACGTGAACCTCCTACTGAAGATCAATTAGTTCAAATTGATGTAGGGGAAAGCGAGTCACCTCGGCCAATCTTTATTAGCAAGAATCTTCCAGAAGCAGATAAGCAAGAGTTGATTCTTCTCATTAAAGAATACACAGACGTTTTTGCTTGGAGTTACGAAGACATGCCAGGTTTAGATCCCAAGATTGCTACTCACAAACTGAACATTCTTCCTAATGCTAAACCAGTCAAACAGCAACAAAGGCGATTTAAGCCTGAAATAATGGACGCAATCGATGATGAAGTTAAGAAGCTCATCGTTTGTGGCTTTATTCGAGAAGAGCAACATCCTGATTGGGTAGCCAATGTCGTCCCAGTTCTGAAGAAAACTGGAAAAGTTCGAGTCTGCATCGACTTCCGAGATCTCAATGAAGCATGTCCGAAAGATGAATTTCCTCTTCCTATCACAGACGTCATGATTGACAATACTTGTGGATTCGAAAGAATATCTTTTATGGATGGATTTTCCAGATATAATCAGATCAAAATGCATCCTGAAGATGAAAAGCATACATCTTTTCGTACTCTTCGAGGAGTCTATTGTTACACAGTGATGCCATTTGGTCTCAAGAACGCTGGTGCAACTTATCAGCAAGCCATGAGTACCATTTTCAGAGAACATCTTCGTAAAACAGTCGAATGCTACATTGACGATATTGCTGTCAAAAGTCATCTAAAAGAAGATCACATCCAAGATTTGAGAAGAATATTTAATCTCATGCGTCAACATCAGCTCAAGATGAATCCCACCAAGTCATTCTTGGGTGTCTCTAGTGGCAAATTTCTCGGCTTCGTCATTACCTCTAAGGGTATACATGTGGATCCCGAGAAGATCAAAGCCATCCAAGAGATGCGTCCTCCACGCAACCTAAAAGAGCTACGAGGATTCCAAGGCCGACTTGCGTACATCAGGCGATTCATTTCGAACTTGTCTGGACGCTGCAGACCATTCACTCAACTAATGAAGAAGGGTGTATCATTTGTTTGGACTGAAGAGTGTCAACGAGCATTCGACGATATCAAACAATATCTTATGAACCTACCAGTTTTGGTGCCACCTATCTCTGGTATTCCATTCTTGATGTATATCCGTGCTATGGACCATTCATTGGGTGCTTTACTTGCCCAAAAGAACAAAGAAGGCCATGAACAAGCTATCTACTATCTTAGCCGAACTATGATTGGTGCTAAACACCGTTATAGTCCGGTCGAGAAAGAATGCCTGGCTCTCATGTTTGCTGTGCAAAAGACGAGGCATTATATCATTGGTCAAACTATTCATGTTATATCTCGAGTTAACCCTCTCCGGGTACTCATGAAGAAACCTAGTACACTTAATTCTCGGTTGGCTACATGGGCAATCCTGCTAGCTCAATATGACATGGTGTATGTTCCACAAAAGTCTGTCAAAGGTCAAGCACTGGCGGATTTCTTAGCAGCTCATCCTGTGCCTGAGACATCTAAACTCTATGACAAAATTCCTGACGAGACATTAGAAGTCAACATGATCTTCGAAGAGTTTCCAACCTGGCGTCTATTCTTTGATGGTGCATCAAGAATTGGACCAAAAGGTGCTATTGTGGCAGGTGTTGGAGTTGTTCTCGTTTCTCCAGACAGATTAACTATCCAAAGAGCCTACTCTTTAGATGAACCTTGCTCCAACAATGTGGCAGAGTACAATGCTTTACTTGTCGATCTTCAACTAGCTAAATAACTGAATGTTGAATATCTGGAAGTCTATGGTGATTCTAAACTGGTTGTGAACCAGGTTAGAGGAACCTATGAAGTCCGTCATCAAGACCTAGTGCCTTATCATGAAGCGGCAATTAATATAGCTACATCATTCAAAGCTTTCTTCATCGACTATGTTCGACGAGCTTACAATACTGAAGCCGATGCTTTGGCCAATCTTGCAGCTGTCTTAGCTATCCCTATCAAAAGACATCAGGTGGTGGTTATTTCTAACCGAGAACTGTTCTGTATTGAGAATAATCGTAATATTGAATTTAGCAATCTTGCTGAAGTCGAAGTTATTGATGACGATTGGAGAACTCCTTTTATCAATTTCGTAGTACATGACATACTCTCTGAAGATCCTAAGGAGGCTACAAGCGTTCGACGTCGATCTCTACGATTCTATTACAATCAAACCACCAAAACACTCTATCGGCGAACTTATGACGGTCTTCTTCTACGCTGTTTAGCTGGTGATGAAGCCAAACAAGTGTTGCGTGAAGCTCACGATGGCGTCTGTGGAGAACATCAATCCGGTCCTAAACTACAGGATCGTATTCGACATATGGGTTACTATTGGCCCTCTATGGTATCAGATGCCATTGAATATGCAAGGAAATGTCGTGCTTGTCAAATCCATGCAGACTTCATTCATCAACCATCGGAATTCTTACACTCGACTGCTGCTTCTTGGCCTTTTGAAGCTTGGGGTATGGATGTCATAGGTCCTATCAATCCTCCTTCTTCTAGAGGACATCGGTTCATATTAGCAATAACCGACTACTTCTCCAAGTGGGCTGAAGCTATACCTGTGACTGAAGTCAAGACTAGCAGTGTCATCAACTTCGTTAAACACCATGTCATATATAGATTTGGTGTACCTCGAAGAATCATCCATGACAATGGACCTCAATTCATCAGCCAGAAGTTCACCAGATTCTGCGATGATCATCGGATTAACAATGTTGCTTCGACGGCCTACAATCCTGCTGCTAATGGTTTAGCTGAAGCCTTTAACAAAACCATTATTAAGCTCCTTAAGAAATTTGTATCCACTAACAAACGGAATTGGAGTAAGAAACTTGGTGAATGTCTTTGGGCCTATCGAACTACAGTCCGCAATCCCACAGGCTTTACACCTTTCTCTTTGGTGTATGGCTGTGAAGCTGTCCTTCCTTTGGAGTTACAAATTCCTTCTTTAAGGATTGCTATTGCCAATGAGCTCACCACAGAAAACAATGACCTTCTTCGACTTCAAGAGTTAGAGGCATTGGATGAAAAGCGGTTAATGGCTCAACAGCATATTGAGTTATACCAAGCCCGTATCTCAAAGACATTTAATCGTAAAGTGAAGGTCAGAGCCTTTCAGCAAGGAGAACTTGTTCTAACGGTCATACGTCCTATGACTATGACTCATATGAGCAAAGGGAAATTCGATACGAAATGGGAAGGTCCCTATGTTGCAAGCAAAGTCTTCTCAAATGGAACTTATCAACTTTCAGAACTTGATGGTCGAGTTGCTATGATGCCTATCAATGGCAAATTCTTAAAGAAGTATTATGTATAAATGTAAATACTTATAAATTATCAGACAGAATCAAGTTCATAAATAAAATTCAAATTTTATTATATGATAGTACATATTAAAGGTCACTATCATCCTTTTCTACATTGGGACGAGGGCCACTGCCGTCCTTCTCAAAAATGCGGTCAGCAAAAGAGCCGAGAACCTCCTTGCTGGATCCCACAAGAAACTTGCAGGCGGCCATCCTCATGGCTTCTTCTTCTTTAGTCTTTTCTGGTTCGAGCAGGAAGTCCAAAATGTCCCGCGGTGGCTGGGGTGCAGACGAACCTTCACCTGCTTCTGCTTCCTTTGGCTGAACTGGATCGGCAGGATGTTTTTCAATACCCTTCTGAACCTTCGAGACAGTCACAACCTTCTTAGATGCTTCTCTGGAAGACATTTTTATGTTGAAGAGTAGAAGTGTTCGTTCCTGTCAGATTTCTGCTATATTTATAGACAGAAGTTCCTCAATTAATGAAGTTCATCCGTTTATTTATCACATTCATCCAACGGTTCATCCGTTCATTAAATGCTTGACGGTTCATTCGTTCATTAAATGCTTGATGGTTCATCCGTTCATTTATAACACTCATCCGACGGTTCGTCCGTTCGTTAATATCTGACGGTTCATCCGTTCATCTATTTTGACGGTTAACCCGTTCATTTATTATCATTTGACGGTTAACTCGTTCATTTCACCATTATTTGACGATTTACCCGTTCTTTCATCATTACTTGACGGTATTCCCGTTCATTCATTTTCATATACATTGACGATTCATCATCGTTCATCTTCTACATCAGCAACTTGTCGTTTTCGATTAAGTTGTCAATAAATATATCATATCTATCTATTATTTATATCTGAATAAGATATGCAATAAATAATGGAGCCACAACAAAATGTCCTTTATATCAAAAAAAATGAGACATTACAAAAATGCAGCTACAGCAACAAAACCCAAATACAAAATCAAGAAGGAGGGACAATCAGATTGTCAATTTGCTGCTTCAATGTCTGCAGCTCTTCTTCGTGTGTTGACGCTACTATCTTTCTTGCCTCCTCTATCCCGCTTTCTTCATCAAAAATAGGCATATCTACTGTCCTGCGAGTGATCTCTTCACCATGAGTGGTCTCATACTCATTCCTTTCTTCAATCAATGCATTAAATTGTTCAATCACCAGTTGGTGATTAACAGTTTCTTCTTCAAACTCTTGTTGGAGGCGAGTAATTTCAGCCTTCAGCTCAGCAAGTCGCCATCCTTTGCTTTCAGCCACTAGAGTAATTGATTCTATTTTAGAATTATATTCAGCTGATTTTGCTGAATGAGCTTCTAACAGATTTTGAAGAGTTAACCTTTCCATATCAGCAGCTTGAGCCAGCCGCTCAAATTCAGCTTGTACTAAAGAGTCTACATCTTTCTTCTTGAGTTCTTTATACTTCTTGATGGAGACTTCTAATTCATCCAGTATATGTTCAAGGAGAGTGGCCTGAGCTTCGTCTCCTTGGTCTCTTATGGCTCTTATCAAGAAAGAAGTGGGCTTCCTAACCATAATGAAGTCAGCCCCTTCTTTCTCTATCATTTTACGGACGAGAGATCCCAGCGACTCAAAGAAACATCGAGTAAATGATTGGACCACTTGCTGATTGATGGCCAGAGTTCCAGGAGTCGCTGCTACTCCTGATGAAGACGGGGTAATAGGTTGCTCGATTCTTTGAGGTTGGACAATAGGCTCTTTAAATAAGGGAGCCAGAGTAGAGCTGGTTGCTCCTCCTGCTTGATCTTCTGTAAAAGTAAAATTGTTATTTTACTAATTGATTGTTGATGAACAAAAAAAAAATCAAATTAAGAGCAATGTTACCTTGGTTTGGTCTAACAACGAGTTCATTCCTTACTGGAATGGAATACCGTTGAACAGAAGTAGCCTCAGCTGCAACAGCCTGGCTGCTGCCCGCCTCAGAACCACAAGATAAATGATGACTACTGCTAATAACCACCGTTGGTATAGGCACCATAATCAGGTCCGTTGGAGGTGTTGGCAAAGTCTCAAGATCTGCAAATGAAAATATTAGTTATCAGTTTATTTTTAAAAAAGAAAAGATTGTTAAATCTCGTTTTATACCTTGAGGGTCGGTGGCGGGATTTTCTTTTAGCACACCTTCGTCGGCTACTTCTTCAGGAGATATTTCTATCTCAACATCGACAGCTTTTTCTGCAGATGCCTCCACTTCAATATCCTTTTTAGGATTTGAAATATCATCGACAGTATCAAGAGAATTGTGTTCTTCATTATCCTTTTTAGGATCTTGTAAATACTCATCAACATTTTCGGATGAAGAACCTTCCTCGTCTTCTTCTTTTTCTTCTTCTTCTACTGTTGCATTTCCACTGCTAGTGGCAGCCTGATCTTCCTGCAAGCTATAACTGCAATCCTCCAGAGCTGCAATCATTTTACGGTCTTCGTCCTCACGAAGAGTCCTGGGAGTAGGAGGAGGTTGAGTAACATCTGCAATAGGAGAATGAGGTCGTGCAACACTTTGTTCTTTCTCTAAGATATGTTCTCTAGGCTTTTCAATTCTTGGGGCAAAATCTCCCCTCTGTTCATTCTCCTCGAGAGTTTTACTCCCTGATTCAGAAGCAGGTATGGGAGATGCCATTAGAAGTCCTGCAGCAGCATCTACTGAAGTCAGGAGTTGTCTAGAAGAAGACTCTTCCAAGACTCTTCTGGTGACTACTCTTTTCTTTCTGTGTAGAGGTCTAACAGGACTCTCTACATTTTCCGGCTCTGCTTGCTTTTGCACGGAAGTTGGTGTAGTGGCAACTTCTTGATGTGTCTCGGCCAATTGTCGGGATTGAGATCTGGTAGTCACCTTTTCAGAAGAAACATCAAGAATCAATTTCTTCTTCGCCACAGGAGCAGGAGGCTCCTATCTTCTTCTTTTCTTCGCAGGAGATTTACCCACCTTCAGAGAAATACGAAGTGGTGCATTTACTTCTTGGGGGAATATAATATCCCTTGTAGTCTTGAGGTGCATCTGTCGGTTCCTGTGCCTCCTTATTTATAGGGATCGATGGAGCAATTCTCCCTCTTCTCAATCTTGTTGCAGTGGCGAAACTATCTGCGAGATTGAAATTCTCGGCAAAAGTATTCGCTGATGTGTAAAACACGGAGTATGTAAAAAGCATTCGAGGACCCTGAGGAGTAGTCCTTGCTGGCAGGGAGAAAGTGGCTTTTGTATCACGGGCATTGTAATAAGCCCAAGCCCTAGCTCCGTCTATCAGATAACCTTTGCCTTGGAGGCAGGTAATTGCGTTCCCTACATGGAACTGATCATACCCAAACTGTCGAGCAAAACGGCTTGGGAGGTATGGTTCTAAGTAGCACTCTTCTTCGAATCGGTAGACCAAATGAGATGGTCGAATTATCTTCAACCATTCAAAAGCGACACGAGTTAGAGGCTGCAGTTTCGAATCCACCATATTCGTGGGCATCTGATCATACCCAGCAGGGAAAGGAGCGCAGCAAAATTTCCAGCCTCTGTTCAGATTCAACATAAATCTACACTCAGTTAAGGAAGTATATTTCTATTTTCCATCGGAATACCTTCGAAGAAAACTGTCGTCAACTGGTCCCATGCCAGGATCCATTAGAGTTGGATAGTGAAGAAGCAACCATCCAAACAAATATGTATATGGCAATTCTAAGCGAGGGAATTCTCTCTCTTCTTTTGCTTTCAACATCAAGTCAACATATAAACGAAGACTGGCGTTCAGCTTGCAGGTCATTGCTGATAGTAAGTCCATTTTATAATCGAAGACTAGTTTAACAGCTGCAAACAAGACGCCACGGTGAAAACGATCCACTGCACTGGATCCGGGAACTACGAACCTTCACAGCCAGTATGTTAAGAATCCTGCCAATTGTGCTGTTTCTGACATGGGCCTATAGCCCATTCTCAAGTAACTTTCCAAATTGTCTCCTCTCTTCAAAGGAGGATATTCATGATCATCCTTCACTTCTTTATCAAAGTGACCACTCTGTTCCATTAATTTTCTGACCTCTGTATGGCTCAAAGGTTTGAAAAAGGTTGGGTAGCATTTATCGTTCTCCTTGATTTTCTTCTCCTCTATATGATTAAGAAACAGATATGGTAGCCATTTTGAAGAATAACAAGTATTGGCAGTGGCACTCTTGTAAAATAAAGAGAAGATCTTGTAATGGCACAATAGTTCTTCGAATACTGTCACCATCTCTGGATTCTCTTTTCTGAGCTTGTTCAACTCATCATTTGTTGGTACATACTCCTCATACAGAGCATCTGCCATGGGCAAGTATGAGATATACTTCATCTCGTGGAGTGCAAAGCCCATCTCTCCCCCTGGGGTCATGAAAGTTCCGGTCCTGTAGTTGTATCTCTCAGCTAAGGCTAAGAACATATGAGGATTGGGAGCAAATCCGTAAACAGTGGCATGCACTGCTTCATATAGGTTGATTTGTTGGAGTATGTCTTGGAATTTTCCCAGAACCCAATTCGCGATATTACTCCATCGCTTGTAGTCTGGATTCACCAATCCAGTCATTCTTATATCTTGCTCAGGATATTTTCCTTCAACCTTCGCAAACTCATTTGCGAATATTGGTGTCCTAACAGGCATTAGCATGGAGGAGTTCTCTGGTGGAATGCAGCCAGGTCTTAAGCCTCTCAGTAGGACACTATATCTGTCGGAAGAGCTATAAAACATATCCTTATGTTGTGGCCCCTTCTTTACGAAGATTTTTCCTGCCCGAGCATCCTGAAATAGAGTAATATTCCAATCCATCTTCCTAGGGTAGCTTGCATGAGCGTACCGTGACAAAGGAAGACAGCGAGCGATGTCGGGTATAAAAAAAGATCTATCTTGCTGGTGAACTACCCTATCTTCCATCCTTGGCCTAGGCTGAGAGGCTCTCTCAAAGGCGTCACCGAATAGGAATAAGGGTTTCTTGTGAATTACAGCATCAGCTGATTCTAAAGGCTGTCCGTTCATCAAACACATCAAAGTTTCATTGTCCTGAGAAATCAATATAGCCTGACGAGAGGCCGGCAGATCATACTGAGGGTAATGGACATGAGACAGATCCTCTTTGTATTCAGACTCTGTGAGGGTTCCCACAAAATGTTCGTAATCTGGATCTTCATTGACTTCAGCTGCATCAACGAACAGATGAAAATTAGTCCAAGACAAAGATTCTGTTTTTAAACATAAAACATTAGAGTGCGCAACCTCAGACTGCGCTGACATGATTTGCGCAACCTCAGATTGCGCTGACATGACTTGCGCAATATCAGTTTGCGCATCATAAAAGGTGCGCAAAGCAATGGTTTGCGCTGATATCTGCGCAACTTAATTGTTTGCGCTGACTTCCTGTCAGCACAAATCAACAATTTGCGCAAGAATGCAGCCTTCATAAAAATGAAGAACTGATAGTTGATGCAATCGAAACCCTAAAAAGGGTGGCGCAATATGAACTTATCTCTAAAAAGAGATGAGTTTCAAGGGAGTCGAATCACCCTAAGAAGGGGTTTTCGATCGGTTCAACTACCTCTCAGAGCAGGGTGTGCGAATTCGTGTCGGGAAGCTCGCCGTGCAACCCTTTCAGAAGACTCGGCCGCAGCTTTTTCCTTCGCGGCGGCGACAGCAGCAACATTTGATCGTCGTGGGGCCATGACAATCGTCGGAGGAGGAGAACAGTGAAGGTTGGAAGATTTTCTTCTCAAAAAGCTCGAAAGATAGCAAAGTAAAGAATTAAAAACGAAAAGAGGGGTATTTATAGTTTTTGAAATACGAAACGGATGCCTCGGATTGTGCCTAAAATTGTGGTCCACTCGCTTTGCGCAGACAGCTCATCATGTTGCGCAAAATGATTCAACATTCAAAAATTCAAAGTATTTCAAAATTTTGAATACAATCAACTTTCGAAAACTTTGACGGGGGTCTTGTAGGTCCTGAAAAATCAAGTTGTATCAATCAACAAAGTCAAAAATTCAAGATATTCATCATTTTGATGAGTTGTGCAGACAACAGATTGTGCAGACGTCACTTTGCGCAGGTTGGTTTGCGCATGTTCCCAACTGCGCAGGCTGACGTGGCAGAAGTCAACATTGACTGAATCAAATCAGATCTTTCTGACAGCTGACAACACGAATAACGAGGAGACTGTTCGTTTTTGGCGCCGCACAGTGCTCGAGGACGGCTGACAGTTGGCAGCGCAATCCGTGGTTGCGCAAACGAAGCCTGCGCAGTCTGAGTCTGCGCAAACCAGTGTATGCGCAGTTCACTTTGCGCATTCTACCAACATAACTGATAAATTACATGTGACATTCATGCCATCAATTGCTCATTACGTGGCAACTGTCTATGCACGATCATGCGCATTTCAATCAAATAATGCCATGTGTCTCAGATAGTTGGCCCACGATCCAGTAACTGCCTACGCAGTCCATATCTGCGCAAACCAGTTGCTGCAAAAATCAGCTTGCACAGTCCAAAATAACTGAAAGTTAGTTATTTTCAGAACTCTATAAATAGAGTTTCAAGTCTTCATTTCAAGGGGATCAAGATCAGAGATCAGAAATCAGAGAGTTCAGGAGTTCTTGCCAAAGTGCTACTAAATTCTTTCGAGACTTTTGTCTTCAACTTCAGAGGCTTTTGCCTTCGATTTCCAGAGTTGTTTTCAACTTCAAAGGCTTCGTCTTCAAAGTTCACATCGTCCAAGGGATAAAGCAATCGTCATCAAGATTGGATTTCTATAGTTGTAATTTTCCCAGAATTCTTGTAATCTTTATTACAGTTTGTATCAATAAAGTTTTATACTTTTGTTTTTGCAAACAACGGTATCTAGATTTACTTAAGAATCTTCTGAAGGAATGTTTCGACATACCCGGTCCCGAAACCGAGACACAATCGGTCAAAAGAATCTTCTTCAAGGTCCTTCGGGTTATCTTCCTACTTCTCAGTCAGGAGACGACTCTTTCTCCGACTATGATGCATACAGCGAAAGCTCTGAACAGACAGTGTCTTCTACTGTACCAAGAGAAGTGACAGCTTATGTTGTCAATGAAGATCCAGATGCTTCAACTTCTGTAAATCAGGAACAGCGAATCGCTGTACTAGAAGACAAGCTAAAAACCATGGCTGAAATGGTTGCTAGTATGCATTCTATCATAGTGGCACAACATGCTACACCACCAACTGTACCTGCTGCGAGTCCAGAGATCATAGCATCTTCAGTACCTGTTAATGCTGGGCTGGGGGTAGTATCTCCTCAAATGTCTCCTGTACAAGTACAAGTTCAAACTACACCTAGTCAATCAGGAGCTGGGGGTAGTGCTTACAATGCTGTTCCTCCTCCAACTACTCTGACTCGACCTGCTCCTTCTTCGTCATCAGAAGACGCCAATGAAGCTGTCAAACTCTTACACACTCAATTCGAGGCGTTCAAAGAGAAGGATAACTTGCAAAGATTGGGGATCAAGCAGCCTTATTCGGTTGAATGGAAAGAAGTCCCGTTCCTACCAAAGTACAAAATTCCAACGATCTCTTTGTTTGATGGCAGTACTTTTTCTAGTCAGTTCATCAATCATTTTGAGGTAATGACCGTTCAACTCCAGCCAAATGACGCTCTTCTTACCAGAGTGTTCGTCGGTTGTTTAGCCGGCGTAGCATAGGACTGGTACAGAAGTTTGCCCGATGGTTGTATCACTTCCTTCTCAGGTCTCAAGCAAATCTTCCAGGAACGGTTCTATGAAGGATTCAACGACATGACTATGTCGGCTCTCAACAAAATCAAACAGAAACACAATAAAACTGCTGAGAGTTTCATCGAACGATTCTGCCGTGAAGCCTTAAAGATGCCTCCAGGGACTCCTGCTGCTGTCACTATTGATACTTGTAAGGCAAATCTTTTGCCTATCATCAGTATGTGGACAGGATCTACCCAGTTCCAAGATTGGCCCTCATTCATTGTCAATGCCAAAGCTGCGGAAGTGAGTGCTAAAAAATTCAAGCAATTGGGGGTACAAATATCTAACCCCGATCGAGATGAACACCAGACATCAGGTGGTGGCAACCGCCAGAACAATCGCAAAGCAAAAGAGACTTTGAACATCAATCTAAACAAGAATAAATAATCTTTGGCTGTCAATATGGCTCCGCCTACATCCACTTCTACTCCTCCGGCACCTCCACCGAGGGAACCTCGTCCGAAAGTAGAATATTCCTTCGACGAGAATGACACTGCAAGCATCTTTGATTGCTTACTCAAAAGCAACAAGATTCAGCTCCCAGACCCAAAGAAACCTGATGAAGTCGGTAAGACAGATCATCCTAAATATTGTGTCCACCACAGGTTCGTTGGACACCCTACTCGAGCATGCTATGTGCTAAAGGGCAAAATTCAAGAGCTTGTCAATGCTGGTGTTATTACTCTGTAGCAAGACGAGAAGACTGTTACTGCGAATATGGTTTCAGTCCAGTTTGGTGACTTCCCTCCGCAGATGGTATCGCACGGTGTCATTCATATTCCCAAAGCTACTCTTGAGATTGAGAATCTCCCACCTCCACCAAGTGAAGGTCTTGTTCCCTTGTCTCTTGACAACGATGAAGTTATATGGATCTATCCAGATCTTATTTTCGAGTTCGAAGTTTCCTCTTCTTCTAAGAAGAAAGACCACTCCAAAAGCAAGACAAAGACTTGCAACATGGTGTCTTTTGACCCCATAGTTGACGAAAAAATTCTGCTAGGCACCAGATCAGGGAAAGCTTACTTGAAGGGGTATCTTGATACTCAAGAGAATCCTGTCTCTTCTTCTGAACCTGTTCCAGTACAATCTACTTCCTTTGAAGAGATTCCTTCCACATCCTCACCAGTTGTAGTGCCTATTCCTTCCAAGCCGGTGGTTGCTGACAAAGGTAAGCAACAAGTCCGCTTTGACAAACCTTTGAAGAAATCATCTCCTACAGGACTTGAAAAGCCGTACAACTTTGATATATTAACTCAATTAGCCAATACACCGGCTAGGCTATCAATCTTCGAGCTTTTACGCCTTTTCAAAGAGACTCGAGAAACTTTAAGTGAAGCTCTGATGCAGGCTGAAACTTGCTTAACTCTTCTCAAAAAGCCGGAATTAGAACCAGTCTCTTGCCGTCATTGTCATAGTGTCATAGAGTTGATTCCAAACATCACTTTCACTCAGAATGATATGCTGTTGGAGGATAATAGACATGATCGTCCTCTCTACTATACAGGGTATGTCGATTCGATGAAAGACGATCGTATCCTGATAGATCCAGGGTCTGCTCTCAGCATCATGCCAAAGACGATGCTAGATGCATTGAAGATACCAGTGCATAGTCTTTCAAGCACAATCACCACTATCTTGGGATTCAACCAAGGAAGGAGTGAACCTTTGGGCAAGATCCGCTTAAAACTCCAAATAGGCAATCTTCGCACAAAGGTGACCTTTTATATCATCGACAATCATGGTTGTTCTTACAACGCTCTTCTGGGAAGACCCTTCCTCCATGAACATAACATTGTTCCATCAACTCTTCATCAATGCTTTAAATATGTCGATGACAAAGAAGAAGTTTACAAAGAAGTTGCAGACCTTTATCCTTTTAAGGGTGTCGAAGCATACTGTAATGAAGCTCGTATGTATAAGGAAGAATTTATGAAAGTGGTCTTGGCCATGGATACTGAAGAAGACCAAGAAGCAGTGCCCAAAGACACTCTCATTATACCTGTCAAAGGGCGTGTTTCTCATCCTCAGTCTTCTAAACCACTGGCTATTCACTTACCAGTCCAGAGGCAATCTATTGATGATGATCAAAATAAAAGGGAGCTCACCTCTTCTGAGCCACTTGTTATCGACTTACGTCGAAAGAATGACAAAAAGCAGCTCACTTCCTCTGAGCCCTTGTTGTTGATTTAATTCATAACAAGGAAAAAAAGGGAGCTCACCTCCTTTGAGCCGCCTGTCATCGACCTCCATCGTAACAAGCCTCTTCCACGTTCTTCTTCTTCCCCTCTTGTAATTAATCTGACCAAGTCTGCTAAGGCTAAAGGTCCTGCTGTAAATTCAGATGTACAGATCAATGAAAAAGCATCTACTTTCCAGTATACTGATGTTATTTATCATACTAAATGCTATTTGGATATATTAGATAGCTTCAAATCATTTACAATGGGAGTTGTACAATCTCTTCAAGCAGAAGTCTCATTTGAAGATCCAGATAACTCTTACCGTATTGTCCCTACTCGAAAGAAAGGTGAAAGTTCAATACTTTTTAGTAAAGGACCAGAACAACAATTCAGCTATACGGATGATAGCAAGCTTAACGATATAGGACATCTACAACTCCGTCGTTATAGTCAACATTCAAAAGACATCATCCGTAAGATGGATTATGACTTTAAAAATGGCCTCAACTACGGTAAGGGTAGACGAACTCCTATTCGTATGGCTGTTCCAAAAGGAAAATCTGATATGTATTACAGCAAAGCCAAAAGAGGTCTCGGATATGCTTCTCCTCCGATGTTATCCCCAGCAGTCTCCGACTCTGATAGCGAAGAACGCTCTAACTCTTCTGATTCCAGGTCATGGGATTCTGACACCAGTATTGGTGAAGTCCATCGTGTGATCGTATCTTTTAATATGGTCTCCGCTGAACTTCCGGAAGGCTATGATGAGGACGTTCAAAAAAATCCTGAAACAGATCCTTGGGCTCAACAGATGGATAATCAGTGGGTACTCCGATTTGAACAAAGAGAACCTCCTACTGAAGATCAACTAGTTCTAGTTGATGTAGGAAAAAACGGGTCACCTCGTCCAATCTTTATTAGCAAGAATCTTCCAGAAGCAGATAAGCAAGAGTTGATTCTTCTTATTAAAGAATACCTTGATGTCTTTGCTTGGAGTTACGAAGATATGCCAGGTTTAGATCCCAAAATTGCTACTCACAAACTGAACATTCTGCCTAATGCTAAACCAGTCAAACAGCAGCAACGACGATTCAAGCCTGAAATGATGGACGCAATTGATGATGAAGTCAAGAAGCTTATCGCTTGTGGCTTTATTCGAGAAGAACAACATCCTGATTGGGTAGCCAATGCTGTTCCAGTCCGGAAGAAAACCGGCAAGGTTCGAGTCTGTATTGATTTTCGGGATCTTAATGAAGCATGTCCGAAAGATGAATTTCCTCTCGCTATTACGGACGTCATGATTGACAATACCTGTGGGTTTGAGCGAATATCTTTTATGGATGGATTCTCTAGATACAATTAGATTAAGTTGAATCTGGAATATGAAAAACATACTTCTTTCCGCACTCCTCGGGGAGTCTATTGCTACACAGTGATGCCATTTGGTCTCAAGAACGCTGGTGCAACTTACCAACGAGCTATGAGTACCATTTTTAGAGAACATCTTCGTAAAATAGTCGAATGTTATGTTGATGATATTGCTGTTAAAAGTCGTCTGAAAGAAGATCACATCCAAGACTTGAGAACTATCTTCAACCTTATGCGCCAACATCAGCTCAAGATGAATCCCACCAAGTCATTCTTGGGTGTCTCTAGTGGCAAGTTTCTCGGCTTCGTCATTACCTCTAAGGGTATACACGTGGATCCCGAGAAGATCAAAGCCATTCAAGAGATGCATCCTCTACGCAACCTAAAAGAGCTACGAGGATTCCAAGGTCGACTTGCGTACATCAGGAGATTCGTTTCAAACTTGTCTGGATGCTGCAGACCATTCACTCAACTAATGAAGAAGGGTGTATGTTTTATTTGGACTGAAGAATGTCAACAAGCATTCGACGACATCAAACGATATCTCATGAACCCACTAGTCTTGGTGCCACCAATTTCGGGCATTCCATTCTTAATGTACGTCCGTGCTATGGACCATTCAATGGGTGCTTTGCTCGCCCAAAAGAATAAAGAAGGTCATGAACAGGCCATCTACTATCTCAGTCATACTATGATTGGTGCTGAACACCGTTATAGTCCGGTTGAAAAAGAATGTCTAGCTCTTATGTTCGCTGTTCAAAAGACAAGGCATTACATCATTGGTCAAACCATTCATGTCATATCTCGAGTCAACCCTCTTCGGGTACTCATGAAAAAGCCCAGTATACTCAATTCTCGGCTGGCTACATGGGCCATCCTTCTAGCCCAATATGACATGGTATTCCTCAAAAGTCTGTCAAAGGTCAAGCACTGGCGGATTTCTTAGCAGCTCATCCTGTTCCAGAGACTTCCAAACTTTACGATGAAATTCTAGACGAGACGTTGGAAGTCAACATGATCTCTGAAGAATTTCCAACCTGGCGTCTATTCTTTGACAGAGCATCCAGAATCGGACCCAATGGTGCTATTGTAGCAGGAGTTGGAGTTGTTCTCGTTTCTCCAGACGGATCAACTATCCAAAGAGCTTATTCTCTAGATGAATCCTGCTCTAATAATGTAGCAGAGTACAATGCTCTACTCATCGGTCTTCAATTAGCCAAGCAATTGAATATCGAATATCTCGAAGTTTACGGCGACTCTAAGCTAGTTGTCAACCAGGTTAGAGGAACTTATGAAGTCCGCCATCAAGATCTGGTACCTTACTTTGAAGCAGCAATCAATATGACTACATCATTCAAAGCTTT
This sequence comes from Iris pallida, assembly GCA_029216955.1. Classification (NCBI taxonomy): domain Eukaryota; kingdom Viridiplantae; phylum Streptophyta; class Magnoliopsida; order Asparagales; family Iridaceae; genus Iris; species Iris pallida. The sequence goes on along the minus strand of JANAVB010032619.1, from coordinate 6,258,662 downwards.
CTTCATTGAATATGTTTGCCGAACAGGCAATACTGAGGCAGATGCTTTGGCCAATCTTGCAGCAGTCTTAGCCATTCCCATCAGAAGATAACAAGTGGTGGTTATCTCTAATCGAGAATTATTTTGTGTCAAAAACAATCGTAACATCGAGTTCAATAATCTTGCTGAAGTTAATGTTATCAATGAAGATTGGAGAACTCCCTTCATCGACTTCGTAGTCCATGATATACTCCCTGAAGATCTAAAAGAAGCTACGAGTATTCGTCGACGGTCTCTACGGTTCTACTACAACCAAACCACTAAGACTCTTTATCGACGGACTTATGATGGTCTTCTTCTACGCTGTTTAGCTGGTGATGAGGCAAAACAGGTGTTGCGTGAAGCTCACGATGGTGTTTGTGGAGCACATCAACCAGGTCCTAAGCTTCAGGATCGTATCCGACGCATGGGTTACTACTGGCCCTTTATGGTATCAGATGCCATTGAATATGCAAGAAAATGTCGAGCTTGTCAAATCCATGCAGATTTCCTTCATCAACCATCAGAATTCCTACATCCGACAGCCGCTTCCTGGCCTTTCGAAGCTTGGGGCATGGACATCATAGGTCCTATTAATCCTCCTTCTTCTAGAGGACATCGGTTCATTCTAGCAATAACCGACTACTTCTCTAAGTGGGCTGAAGCTATACCTTTAGCTGAAGTCAAAACCATCAATGTCATTAACTTCGTCAAACACCATGTCATTTATCGATTTGGTCTCCCTCGATGAATCATCCATAACAACGGACCGCAATTCATCAGCCAGAAATTTATAAGATTCTGTGATGATCACCAAATTGACAATGTCGATTCGACAGCCTACAATTCTGCTGCTAATGGATTAGCTAAAGCTTTCAATAAAACCATTATCAAGCTCCTCAAAAAGTTTGTATCCACTAACAAACGGAATTGGAGTGAAAAGCTTGGCAAATGTCTATGGGCCTACCGAACTACGGTCCGCAACCCTACAGGCTTTACACCTTTTTCTTTGGTGTATGGCTGTGAAGCAGTTCTTCCTCTGGAACTTCAAATTTCTTCTTTAAGGATTGCCATTGCTAACGAGCTCACTACAGAAAATAATAACCTTCTTCGACTTCAAGAATTGGAGGCACTCGACGAGAAGCGGTTAATGGCTCAGCAACATATTGAGCTATATCAAGCCCGCATCTCGAAGACTTTCAACCGCAAAGTTAAAATCAGAACCTTTCAACAAAGAGAACTTCTTCTAACAGTTAGACGTCCTATGACTATGGCTCACATAAGTAATGGCAAATTCGATACGAAGTGGGAAGGTCCCTATATTTTAAGCAAAGTCTTCTCAAATGGAGCCTATCAACTCTCAGAGGTCGACGGTCGAATTGTAATGATGCCTATCAATGGCAAGTTCCTTAAAAAGTATTATGTATAAATGTAAATACCTATAAATCATCAGACAAGTTCAAGTTCATAAATAAAATTTTATTTCATCATGAATGATAGTACATGATATTAAGGGAGATCACTATCATCCTTCTTAACATTGGGACGCGGACCACTGCCGTCTTTCTCAAAGACACGGTCAGCAAAAGGGCCGAGAACCTCCTTGCTGGAGCCCACGAGGAACTTACAAGCAGCTATCCTCATGGCTTCCTCCTCTTCAGTTTTTCCTGGTTCAAGCAGAAAATCCAAGATGTCTCGCGGTGGCTTGAGTGTAATCGAACCTTCGCCTGCTTCTATTTGCATTGGCTGAACTGGATCAGCAGGACGTTCTTCAATACCCGTCTCAACCTTCGGAGCGAGTTCAGTCTTCTTGAGTGCATCTCTAGACGACATATTTATGTTTGAAAAATGGAAGTACTCATTTTTGCTAAATTTCTGTTCTATTTATAGGCAGAGATTCTTCAAATAACAAAACGACACATTCATCTGACGGTTCACCCGTTCATCAGGCGGTTCATCCGTTCATTCATATTCATTTGACGGTTCATCCGTTCATCTGACGGTTCATCCGTTCATCAGATGGTTCATCCGTGTTTTCTATAAATAAATTTACTTTATTTATTGTGTATTTGGGAAAATTACAACTGTAGGAATCCGATCTAGAAGACGATCGCTTTATCCCTTGGACTATGCGAAGAAGAAAAGCTCTCAAAATTTTGACAGTAAGTTAGATAACTATGTATCTGTACAATGAATGAGAAAAAGAACTCTATTTATAGAGTCAAAAATAACTGAAAAGATAACTGTCTTCACAACCTGTGCCTAGTTGAAAATCACACAGGATCTAACATACGCAAGGTTGTGAGCAGTTACTGGACGTGGCCTGTAACTGTTCGACACATGGCAATCATCCATGAGTCGTGTGCAAGTTATAGGACACGCAGGCGAGAGATCAGTGGCATGGCTGCCACGTACTCCAATTTGATGAAATCTATGCAGACTTGTTGAAGACGAAATCCACGCAGACTTGGGTAAGAAAGCTTCAAAATCCACGCAAACTTGGGGCAAGAAGCTTCAGAATCCACGCAGACTTGGAGCAAAAAGCTTCAGAATCCACACAGACTTGGGGCAGAAAGCTTCAAAATCCATGCAGACATGGGGCATGAAATTTCAGAATCCACGCAAACTTGAGGCAAAAAGCTCAAAATACATGCAGATTTGAGGAAGGAACATATAAGTTCAAAATACACGCACACTTGGGCCAGAAGGCTCAAAATATACGCAAGATTGAGGCAGGACTGCCAGCTGTCTTGATTCGACGTGCCTCGGCTGACACAAAATCTCTGACAGTAATTGTTTGTCAGTCGCATTAAATGACAAGAAGCTCTTTTGGTACGCCAACTTGGTGAAGGCTGAGTCTTGCTGAGGAAGATTTCAAAAGTCACGCAATAGTCGGCTGTGATCTCTCGAGTTCCGTGCATACGTGGCATACGAAGAGACATTCTTCGACTGTCGTGCTGTCAGTCATAATGACACTCTGACAAATGATGAGCTATCTTCCAGCGTGATTTTTTTAATATTGTCCTGATTAACTCAGTGTGACTTTTGGACCTTGTTCTGATCAACATAACGTGACTTTGAGACTTTGTTCTGATCAACTCAGCGTGACTTTCATTTTTAAGGCCTACAAAACCCCCTTCAAAGTTTTCGAAAGTTGAAAAGTCTTCAAAATTTCGAAATACTTTGAAAATATCCAAATGAATTTATTAAATGTCATGATGACTCTTCATTTTTCGAGACTGACTGAATCTAATTTATGGTGGAATATGAACCGTCGGCGAGCTCTTTTATATAAACGGGGAGAAAATTCAGCTTTGATATTCATCTTACGTCAACATTACTCCGAAGGAAGAAGCTGAAGAAGAAGCAAGAAAGTTGGGTTTCTGTGCACATGGCAACCCTACTTTCGGGGGTAAGGAACCGGAGCCTTTAGTTTTCGAGTTCAAAGATGACCCTACACAACTAGCCAAGAACTTCCTGAGCCACTTTGGTCTGGACGGCTCGTCTTCTTCCAATGGGTGCAGCCTCGCAGAGCAGCGTGAAACGTTTAATGTTCTGTTAGATCGTATGGGAGTCACTAGCGTAGAGGAATTGGATGTCAAGCTTAGTCGCTCCGCAAAATAGAGCGTGTCTTTTCATGCTTCTGTTTTCTATAAAAAAATATTGCACTTCTTTTCCTATGTAAGGTCATCAGTGCCTCTTTATCTTTACTTTGAAAAATATGGTACAACTTTATGCTGAGAACTAGTTTTACTCCGAACAGCGTACATTAATGAAGAGCATTAAGCGGCACTCTTTGAATGTTTCAAATATTGTGCTATTTTCCAAAGCACACGTAACACTCATTCCGTAGTTTATGAGCGCTTTTTACTCGGATCTTTTCCAAAAATAGGCTTGCACTTCGACCCTATTTAAATGGATAAGTGAGTTTCACACATACTCATCTCTTTATTCTTCTTCTTCCTCTCTGAGAATGAACTTTTTGTGAGATTTTATTCTCAACAGGAAAGCAATGCTTTCTAATGTTCTATTTTTGTGCACTATATCAGACATTGGTTTGCCAATCCTTAGCACCAAACTCGATGGTAAGTCCAACATAGTATGCGTACCATTTTTACTGTTGAAGATGAGTTTTTATTTCTGACTGAACAGAGTGCACCTGTCTTTGTTTGGCAAAATATACGCCTAATGATAATGACACTTCTATTGGTTGATTTCTTTTTCCTTGCTGCTTTCTACAGGAGCTCGACTGAAAATTTTCTTCAGAACTGGCATTGGTGATTTGGATGCTATAGAGAATATTCTTCTGACACCTACATCAGGGAGCTCATACGCTTTTGACGCGTAAATCAGACAACTCAGAACTCTTCGTGGGATAGAAGGGTCTTCTTCGGATGGTAGGAAGAGCCTTTATACACGGAGAGTTGGATGGTGGAGTCAACTCTACCCCGAGAAATCGGGTAGTAGAGTTCCTTTCATGGCAGAGCTAGGAATTGTATCCCAATGTTGGATACATTCTTGTCTCCTCTGAAAGGCCGCTCCTAATCCACCAATTGTGTTGGCAGCAACACGCCTTCGTGCTGCCCTACTCTGTGGTTCTCCTCTCGTCTGAGAGATAAGACCAGAGTTTGATTCCTGCTGGAAAATCAGGAATTGCCACCAACAACGAACCCGCCAGAGAAGATCAAAGAAGAAATAGATCTCCATTAGATTATTGTTGTGTACATAGAATGAAAATCCAAAATTGTAATAGATTTCCATTATGATTTGTAAGAAAGTCTAAGAAAATGTATTAGACTTTTTATGATGAAATGAGAGTGGAAATGATAATTCTTCTATGCTCAATAATTTGTATTTATTTGGATGAATTGTGAACATGATAGATAATGAAATCTTCTTTTCTGATTTAGAGTACATAATATTATCAGAGGTAATATGGACATGATAATATGTAGAAACTCAAAAGAAAATAGATTGATTTCTATGCAGAGGTCAAAAATAGAAAATGACAAATGAGCAGGTAGATTCGGCATTTATCCAGAGGTTACGAAAACGTGATAAGTAACGAATCCCTTCTTTTTGATAGAATATTACAAACGGACGAATCGTCAGGTGATAATGAATGGATAAACCGTCAGATGAATGTAATAAATGAACGGATGAACCGTCAAGCATTAATGAATGGACGAACCGTCGGATGAATGTAATAAATGAACGGATGAACCGTCAAGCATTAATGAATGGACGAACCGTCAAATGAATGTGACGCTTCATTATTGAAGAACTTCTACTTATAAATATAGCAGAATTCTGACAAGAACGAACACTTCTATTCTTCAACATAAAAATGTCGTCTGAAGAAGCATCCAAGAAGGCTGAAATCGTCCCGAAGATTCAGAAGGGCACTGGAGAACGCCCTGTCGATCCAGTTCAGCCGAAGGAAGTAGAAGCAGGCGAAGGTTCGTCTGCACCCAAACCACCAAGGGATATTCTGGACTTCCTGCTTGAACCAGGAAGGACTGAAGAAGAAGAAGCCATGAGGATGGCCGCTTGCAAGTTCCTCGTGGGTTCTAGCAAGGAGGTTCTCGGCTCTTTTGCTGACCGTATTTTCGAGAAGGACGGCAGTGGCCCGCGTCCAAATGTAGAGAAGGATGATAGTGATCTTCCTTAAAATCATGTACTATCATTCATGATTAAAATAAAATAAAAATTTTATTTCTGAACATGAACTTGTCTAATGATTTACAAGCATTTATATTTATACATAATACTTTTTAAGGAATTTGCCATTAATAGGCATCATAACTTTTCGACCATTCAGTTCTGAGAGTTGATAGGCTCCATTTGAGAAAACTCTGCTCACGACATAAGGACCTTCCCACTTTGCATCAAATTTGCCCTTGCTCATATGAGTCATAGTCATAGGACGTCTGACTGTTAGAACAAGTTCTCCTTTTTGATACGCTCGAACTCTGACTTTCTTATTAAAAGCTCTTGAAATTTTAGCTTGATAGAATTCAATATTCTGTTGAGTAGATAATCGCTTTTTATCCAGAGCTTCTAATTTCTGAAGTCGAAGACGAACATTATTTTCGACAGTGAGTTCATTAGCGATTGCTATCCTTAAAGAAGGAATTTGAATCTCTAATGGAAGAACAGCTTCGCAACCGTACACTAGAGAGAAAGGTGTACATTTAGTGGCATTACGAACTGTAGTACGGTAAGATCATAAACACTCACCAAGTTTTTTACTCCAATTACGTTTGTTAGTAGAAACAAACTTCTTTAAGGGTTTGATGATGGTCTTGTTGAAAGCTTCTGCTAATCCATTAGCTGCCGGATTATATGCGGTAGAAGCCACATTGTTGATCCGATGATCATCACAGAATCGAGTAAATTTATGGCTGACGAACTGTGGACCATTATCATGAATAATGCGTCTGGGAATACCAAATCTGTAGATGACATGATGCTTGATAAAGTTGATGACATTAGACGTCTTAACTTCAGATAAAGGAATGGCTTCGGTCCATTTGGAGAAATAATCGGTTATTGCGAGAATAAATCGATGACCTTTTGATGATGGCGGATTGATTGGACCAATAATGTCCATGCCCCAAGCTTCGAAGGGCCATGATGCTGCTGTCGGATGCAAAAATTCCGAGGGTTGATGAATAAAATCTGCATGGATTTGACAAGCTTTACACTTCCTCGCATATTCAATGGCATCTGATACCATAGTGGGCCAGTAATAACCCATACGTCGAATACGGTCTTGAAGTTTTGGTCCAGGCTGATTTGCTCCACAAATTCCATCATGTGCTTCGCAAATAATTTGTTGAACCTCATCACCGACAACACATCGAAGAAGTAGATCGTCATAAGCTCGACGATATAAGGTCTTTGTAGTATGATTGTAATAGAATCTGAGTGACCGTCGTCTGATAGATGCTGCCTCACTCGGATTATCTGGAAGAATATCATACAATACGAAGTCTAAGAAAGGAAGTCTCCAATCTTTATCCGTATTTTGAGTCTCAGCTGAATTACTGAAGATGAATTCCATGCTAGAATCAGATGAAGATGATAAAGATTTACGACTAAATCCAAATCCTCTTGTTGTATTGACATCATGAGATGTTGATTCTTCAATGTCGACTGGAAGTCCTAGAGTCAGATTGTTTTCGAGATGAAATAATTCTCGATTGCAAACAACAATCATTTGCTGACGTCTGATTGGAATAGCTAACACCGCCGCAAGATTAGCAAGAGCATCAGCTTCTGTGTTACATGCTCGCCTAACATGTTCAATAAAAAACTCTTCAAATGAAGAAGCCATAGATATAGCCGATCTATGATAAGGAACCAGATCTTGATGGTGAACTTCATAAGTGCCCCTTATCTGATTGACAATGAGTTTAGAGTCTCCGTACGCCTCCAAATGTTGAATATTCAGATGTTTAGCGAGTTGAAGACCAATGAGTAATGTATTGTACTCGGCTACGTTGTTTGAACATGGTTGATCGAGAGAATAAGCTCTTTGGATAGCAAGGCCTTCTGGCGATACAAGAACAATTCCAACTCCAGCGATAATGTCACCATTAGGACCAATTCTTGAAGCTCCATCAAAGAATAGACGCCAAGTAGGATCTTCTTCAGCAATTTGGTTTAAATCTAGAACTTCATCTGGAATTTCATCATAGAGTTTTGAATCTTCTGGAATTGAATGAGCAGCCAGAAAATCAGCTAAAGCTTGTCCTTTGACTGATTTCTGAGGAATATAGTGCATATCATACTGAGCAAGTAAGATTCCCCAGTTAGCTAATCGAGAATTTAAAACACTAGGTTTCTTCATCATGACCCGTATAGGATTGATCCTGGAGATGACATGAATAGTCTGACCAATGATATAATGTCGTGTCTTTTGGACAGCGAACATCAAGGCTAGACATTCATTTTCAACCGGTGAATATCGAGGTTCAGCTCCGGTCATAGTACGACTGAGGTAGTAAATGGCTTGTTCATGACCATTCTTATTCTTTTGAGCAAGCAATGCACCCAATGAATGACTCATTGCTCGAGTATATAGGAGAAATGGAATTCCTGAGATGGGAGGTACCAATATTGGAGGGCTCATCAGATATTGTTTTATATCATCGAATGCTTTCTGACATTCATCATTCCAGACAAAAGAAACACCTTTTTTCATAAGTTTATTGAATGGTCTGCAGCGTCCTGAAAGATTAGAGATAAATCTCCTGATATAAGCGATCCTTCCTTGAAATCCTCGTAGCTCTTTTAAGGTGCGTGGAGGACGCATCTCTTGGATGGCTTTGATCTTCTCGGGATCCACGTGTATACCTTTAGAGGTAATGACGAAGCCGAAAAATTTACCACTAGAGACGTCTAAGAAGGACTTAGTAGGGTTCATCTTTAATTGATGCTTACGCATTAGATCAAATATAGTCTTCAAATCTTGGATGTGATCCTCCTTTTGTCGACTTTTGACTGCAATATCATCAACATAGCATTCGACTATTTTCCACAGATGTTCACGGAATATAGTGCTCATGGCTCGTTGAAAAGTTGCTCCTGCATTCTTGAGACCGAATGGCATAACTGTATAACAGTATGTACCAATCGGCGTTCTAAAAGAAGTGTGTTTCTCGTCATCTGGAAACATTTTAATCTGATTGTACCCAGAATATCCGTCCATGAATGACATCCGTTCAAATCCACAGGTATTATCGATCATAACATCAGTGATTGGTAGAGGGAATTCGTCTTTAGGACATGCCGCATTGAGATCGCGGAAGTCTATGCATACTATGATCTTGCCAGTCTTTTTAAGGACAGGAACTATATTAGCCACCCAGTCGGGATGTTGTTCCTCTCTAATAAACCCAGAGGCCATGAGTTTATTGACTTTAGCTTCAATTGCATCCATAATGTCTGGACGAAATCGTCGCTGTTGTTGTTTGACCGGTTTAGCATTCGGCAAGATATTGAGCTTGTGAGTTGCGATTTGAGGATCAAGTCCTGGCATATCTTCATAACTCCAAGCGAAGACATCGATGTATTCACGAATAAGTTTAATCATGTCTTGCTTATCAGTTTCTGAAAGACTTTCACTGATGAATATTGGTTTAGGAGATCCTTCTTCACCAACATCTATTTGAACAAGTTTGTCTTCAGTCGGAGGTTCTTTTTGCTCGAATCGGAACTCCCATTGATTATCTAACCTTTGGGCCCATTGTTCTGATTCAGGTGAGATTTCAAACTCATCTTCGTCTTCATCACTTTCTTCAGAGCGGTTAATGGAAACCATGTTGGAAGACAGAATGTTGTAATAGAAATCACCGATACTCGTATCGGAATCCCAAGAGGTAGTACTAGAAGAATCAGATCTCTTATCTTCGTCAGATTCGGGATCTTCATGAACAATATTGATAAAAGAAATAGGAGCAGTATAACCCAATCCACATTTCGTCCTCCCATATTTCAGAGGAGGAATACGAACAGGCATTTTTCTTCCTTTTTCACTATTGAGGCCAGTCCTGAAGTCATAGCTCATATTTTTAATGATGACTTTAGATTGCTGACTATAACGACGTAGTTGTAATCTTTCAGTATCATCGTTTTTATCATCGTCTTCAGGGTTAGAAGGATTTTGGGGCCCTTTATAGAAGAATATTGGAATGTCTCCTGGCTTTCTGCTGGGAACTAGAAAGTATGAAGATTGTACTGATTCTAGGGATACATCTGTATGAACAGTCTGTACAACTCCTATGGTTATTGTGCTCAAGTCATCTAACAAATGTAAATAACTATGAACATAATTACACACATCAGCATACTGCAAAGATGAAGACTTTTCATTAAATTTAAAAGCAGTAATATTTACATTAGAAGAAGGCTGAGCCTTAGAGATCTTAGCCAAATCAATGACTAAAGGGGGAGAAGAAGAACGAAAAGAAGCTTTGTTTCGATTAAGATCGATAACAAATGGCTCAGAAGAGGTGAGCTCCCTTGAAGCTTGAGATGGAAGAGTAATCTGCCCTCCAACTAGAATTAGCAGAGTATCCTGTTTCACATGTGAAGATACAGGAACTGTAGTACGCCCACTGACAGGAATGATCAGTGTATCTTGAGTAGGCGACTGAGGTAATAGAGAGATTCGTCCATTTACTGGAATGATAAAAGGACCTTCTCCAGAGGGTTTGGAAGATTGTTGCTGAGTAGTTCGACCTTTAACAGGGATTATTAAAGTCTCACTTTGTGAATCCTCTTTCTCCATAGCTTGTATCACCCTTGTATTCTCTTCTTTGTACATCCGGGAATCATTGAAATAAGCTTCAACCCCATGGAAAGGGTTTATATCAGCAACTTCCTTTTGTACTCTTCTATTGCTGTCAATGTATTTAAAACACTGATGAAGAGTAGAAGGCACCACATTATTTTCATGAAGAAAGGGCCTCCCCAGAAGAAGATTATAGGATCCTACAATCTCGATCACATAGAAAGTGACTTTGGATCTGAAATCGCCTATCTGAAGCTTCAGATGAATCTTTCCCAAGGGTTCGCTTCTACTTTGATTGAATCCCAGGATAGTAGTAACCGTCTTGGAAAGCTTGTGAAGAGGAATTTTTAGTTCATCCAACAGACTCTTTGGCATTATGCTTATAGCAGACCCTGGATCAATGAGGATACGATCTATCTTCATTGTATCAATATAACCGGTGTAATAGAGAGGCCGATCATGTCGATTATCCTCCAGTAGCATGTCATCTTGTGTAAAGGTGATATTTGGGATAATCTCCAATACACTATTACAATGTAAGCAAGTGGCAGGTTCTGTATCTGGCTTCTTTAATTGTGCAAGACAAGAGTCTGCTTGAAGAAGTGCTTCGCTTAACGTCTCCCGAGTCTCTTTGGAAAGACGTAGAAGTTCAAAGAGGGATATTCTAGCTGGAGTATTAGCAAGTTGAGCTAGAATGTCAAAATTATAAGGTTTCTGAAGCCCAAGAGGAGGGGACTTCTTGATTGGTTTATCAAACCGAGCCTGTTGTTTGTCTTTCTCAAGAGCTGTAGGCTTAGAAAGAGCAGGTTCAACTGGTGCAGTTGAAGGAACAGGTGCAGTGGATGATTCTTCTTCAGGAGGAACATTAGGAGCATCTTTGTCAGCAGGAGGGATATCAGGAGTATCCTTAGGATTCTTGGAATAATCTTTTAAATAAGATTTCCCTGTTCGAGTAGCACCAGCAAGTGCTTCTTCTTTGTCTTTTGGCTCTGTGTCAGGATTAGATCCGAAAGAAGTCATATGACATGACTTAATCTTTCCAGCCTTCTTAGACTTTCGGGAAGTAATCTTTTGAAGAGGAGGAGATTCGAAATCTGCCACTAGATCAGGATGAATCCACATAATTTCTCCTGTTTCCATAGTAATTGGTACTAATTCTTCAGCCTGTGGAGGAGGAATATTCACTATATCAAGAGTCACCTTGGAAATAGGAACGATCCTGCTTTCAAGGAATTGAGGAGGGAAGTCTCCAAATTGCATAGAGACGACATTGGAGGTGACAGTTTTCTCTTTTGGGGTAAGGAAGATAGCTCCAGATTTAATCATTTCTTGGATCTTTCCTTTCAGTACATAACATGTACGAATTGTATGACCCAGCATTCTGTGGTATGGACAGTATTTAGGATGATCCGTCTTCCCAGCTTTATCAGGTTTCTTGATTTCAGGTAATTGTATTTTATTACCTTTCAGCAGACATTCAAAGATACTAAGGACATCGTCATCATCAAAAGAGTATTCTTCTTTGGGGCGAGGTGCTCTTGGTTGTTGAGTTGTAGAGGCAGAAGGAGTTTGAACATTTGATGCATCTTTACTCTGAAGATTAACTTCAAGGGTTTCTTTTCCCTTGCGAGCATTATTTTTAGCATTATTGTTGGTACCTTGACCTGTTTCTTTGGGAGTCATCTGTACTCCTAAACCTTTGAAAGTTTCAGCACTAATTTCTGCGACCTTGGCACTAATTATGAAGGAAGGCCAGTCTTGAAATTGAGTAGATCCTGTCCACATGCTGATGATTGGTAACAAATTTGATTTGCATGTGTCGATGGTGACAGCATCAGGAGTGCCAAGAGGCATCTTCAGAGCTTCTTTTCAAAACCGTTCAATGAAATCCTCTGTAGTTTTATTATTTTTCTGCTTGATTCTAATAAAAGCAGACATAGTCATGTCATTAAGCCCTTCATAGAACCGTTCAAGAAACATCTGTTTGAAACCGACAAATGAGGTAATACACCCATCTGGGAGACTTCTATACCATTCATAAGCCGTTCCCTTGAGACATCCAACAAACACCCGAGTAAGGAGGGCATCACTTGGTTGCAGTTGGTCAGTTATCACTTCAAAGTGATTAATAAACTGACTCGGAGAGGTGGTTCCATCATAGAATGAGATAGTAGGAGGCTTGTATTTAGGAGGATACGATACTTGCTTCCATTCTATCGGATAAGGTTGCTTGATGCCTAACCTTTGTAAACCATCTTTCTGTTTGAATACCTCAAATTGAGTTTTGAGATTCTTCAATTCTTCAGAGACAACTTCGGAAGATTGTGGAGTTGTAGCTTGTAGAGAATAGTTGGGAGGAGGAACAGCATTATAAGCACTACCCCCAGCTCCAGAGAAACTAGGATTTGGTTGAGCTGGTCCAAGAGTATTGGATTGTACTACTGGAGGAACTTGTACTGGACTTACACCAGTGTCAATTGGTATGGCATCTGGTACAGTCTGTCGATTTTGTATCTGAGTTGACATGAGTTCATACATCGACTTCATAGTATCAGCCATGGATTTCATTTGCTGTTCCAAAGAAGCAATTGTTTGTTCTTGAGGAGTCAAGGAAGAAGAAGGTTCATCAGTATTCCCATCAACCATATAAGTCGTGACTGTACGAGGGATTATTGATGAACTGGTGGATGTTGTTTGTTCTGAATCATTGCTTTGTGCATCAAAGTCAATTATAGGAGAACTACCCCCAGTAGGAAGAGGTGGGAAGTTAGATTCTCCAAGGAATTCAGAATCATCTTCAGAGATCAAAGTTCTTTGACTAGAGGCTAGGACTCTTGCTCTTGTGCCTCTATATACTCCATCTGGACTATCAGCTCTACCCCTAGTATCCCGAGAGGTCATGTTGACAGAAGCAAACAAAGGCTCATCTTCATCAGGCATAGGTTCACACTGAATCCGATTGAAGACAGATTGTCGTTTTGTTTGACATCTGCATTGCATTGTGACTCTTGGCTGGAAGTCACATTCATGATCAACATAGTCCTGAACCATTGATTGACATCTGCATTGAATTATGACTCTAGGCTGGAAGTCACATTCAGCATGATCCATTGTCATAGAATTATTCCTTCTCTTCTGTTGAAGGTGTTCTCGTAAATTTGTCTGTGACGACTGAGGTACATCAGAGAACACTCTTTGTGTATTTTTAGGAATATATTTCTGGTTCTTGGGTCTTGATGGCTCTTGATTATATAGGGAGTGATTAATATGAGCCACATAATTTTTAGCATACTCTGCATCCGGATCTTTTATTTTCATTTCCGATTGGTGTGGTTTCTTAACACCAGAAGTGTTTCCCAAACGGGTTTCATTGAGTTTTGTTCTTAGATCAGTTGGAGGTAACACATTGGTTTTTGAAACTTCGAGTTTTCCTTCCATTGATCTAGATATTTGCAGAGAAGGAAGAATTGAACCATCCCCCTGATTAGGAGTTGGTAACAGACCCTCTTTATAGACAGATTCTGTGCCCAATTCGAAGAAGTCGTAGAAGAAGACATTAAGAAATGTTTCTTCTTAGACTTGTTCAAGTTTTGAGACATAGAATGTCCAGAAGGAAGAATAGTCAAAAGACCATCTCCTTTTCTTTGACTAACAAAATTGTCAATCAAAGTTGTTCCTGAAGTAAAGACTACAGGAGCAAAAGAAACAACTAAAGAGTTATCTCTTTTCGAAGGGACTTTGTGTGGAAGACCACCCCCAGTTCTAGTAGAACTTGGCAAAGAAGAAGAGACAGCTAAAGAGCTATTCTTCTTAGATGATGTATATGGAATACACGCTGAAACAGGCTTGGTTAAAGAACCAGTGCTGTTAGCGTGACTTTTGATTTTAGAAATACACGCTGGAACAGATTTGGCTAAGGAGCCAGTGCTGTCAGCGTGACTTTTAGGATTGAGATTACACGCTGGAATAGGCTTGGTTAAAGAACCAGTACTGTCAGCGTGACTTTTGGGATTGAGATTACACGCTGGAACAGACTTGACTAAGGAGCAAGTACTATCAGCGTGACTTTTGAAGGCTGGATTGCACGCTGGAACAGACTTGGCTAAGGAGCCAGTACTGTCAGCATGACTTTTGAATGCTGTCATCTTTGAGCGCACAAGAGTGTGCGTGCTTGCAGTAGAGTCTTTGCCAGTGTTAGGAGTAAACACTGTGGCAGAGACTTCACCATTGGCTGCCAACTGATTCTTAGGGACATAGACAGAGCGTCCCTTCGACTTGGCAGTGGTGATGGAGGCTGAAGTGGGCTTGCCACCCTTAGCCCGCTACATTTCTTCGTAGGCGAGTTGATCAAATTGGATCGATATCACCTTCTTCGTCGAGCCGACTGACGAAGTGTCGCATTGAGTTGTTGCCATCTCAGAAGAGGAGATGGTTTTCCCCAGCAGAGTCGCCAATTTGTTTTCTATAAATAAATTCACTTTATTTATTGTGTATCTGGGAAAATTACAACTGTAGGAATCCGATCTAGAAGACGATCGCTTTATCCCTTGGACTATGCGAAGAAGAAAAGCTCTCAAAATTTTGACAGTAAGTTAGATAACTATGTATCTGTACAATGAATGAGAAAAAGAACTCTATTTATAGAGTCAAAAATAACTGAAAAGATAACTGTCTTCACAACCTGTGCCTAGTTGAAAATCACGCAGGATCTAACATACACAAGGTTGTGAGCTGTTACTGGACGTGGCCTGTAACTGTTGGACACATGGCAATCATGCATGAGTCGTGTGCAAGTTACATGACACGAAGGCGAGAGATCAGTGGCATGGCTGCCACGTACTCCAATTTGATGAAATCCAAGCAGACTTGTTAAAGACGAAATCCACGCAGACTTGGGTAAGAAAGCTTCAAAATCTACGCAAACTTGGGGCAAGAAGCTTCAGAATCCACGCAGACTTGGAGCAAAAAGCTTCAGAATCCACACAGACTTGGGACAGAAAGCTTCAAAATCTACGCAGACATGGGGCATGAAACTTCAGAATTCATGCAAACTTGAGGCAAAAAGCTCAAAATACACGCAGATTTGAGGAAGGAACATATAAGTTCAAAATACACGCAGACTTGGGCCAGAAGGCTCAAAATATATGCAAGATTGAGGCAGGACTGCCAGCTGTCTTGATTCGACGTGCCTCGACTGACACAAAATCTCTGACAGTGATTCTTTGTCAGTCGCATTAAATGACAAGAAGCTCTTTTGGTACGCCAACTTGGTGAAGGCTGAGTCTTGCTGAGGAAGATTTCAAAAGTCACGCAATAGTCGGCCGTGATCTCTCGAGTTCCGTGCATACGTGGCATACGAGGAGACATTCTTCGACTGTCGTGTTGTCAGTCATAATGACACTCTGACAAATGATGAGCTATCTTCCAGCGTGATTTTTTTAATATTGTCCTGATCAACTCAGCGTGACTTTTGGACCTTGTTCTGATCAACATAACGTGACTTTGAGACTTTGTTCTGATCAACTCAGCGTGACTTTCATTTTTAAGGCCTACAATTCGTTCATTCACATTCATTTGACGGTTCATCCGTTCATCTGACGGTTCATCCGTTCATCTGACGGTTCATCCGTTCATCAGACGGTTCATCCGTTCATTCACATTCATTTGACGGTTCATCCGTTCATCTGACGGTTCATCCGTTCATCTGACGGTTCATCCATTTATCAGACGGTTCATCCGTTCATTCATTTCCATCTGACGGTTTGTCCGTTCATTCTACCATTCGACGGTTTACCCATTCCTTATGACGATTTATTTCGTTCACACCTTTTTGACGATTCGTTATCGTTCATCATCCATATCAGTAACTTATCATTCTTGATTAAGTTGTCAATTGAAATAATAATATTCGATATATTCTGCCATGTCCATATTACCTCTGAGCAGATATAATGAATATAATTATTTTCTTGCAAAATCATCAAGAAATATATCATGTCTTGTACCTCTGAATATATTTTCTATCTCTATTATTTATATCTGAACAAGATATGCAACAAATAATGGAGCCACAACAAAATGTCTTTTATCAATCAAAATATGAGACATTACAAAAAAACACATGTGCTACAAAAGATACAAAAAGTTCTTTCTAATGAGGTAGAGGTGTTATCAGACTAGCAATTTGTTGTTTCAGAGTCTGTAGTCGCTCTTCACGAGATACATCACTATCCTTCTGGCTTCTTCTATCCCGGTTTCTTCATTGAAAGCAGGCATGGCCACCATTCGGCGAGTAATCTCAGCTTCATGAGCTGTTACATAATCATCCCTCTCCTGGATCAGTGTATTGAATTGCTGAACTGCAATCTGATGATGAGTGACTTCATTTTCTAATTCCTCCTGGAGACGAGCAATCTCTGCCCTCAGCTCAGCAGCTCTCTTCTCTTTTCTTTCAGCCATCAAGGAAACTGATTCCAGCTTGGATTTATATTCAGCAGATTTTGCAGAGAAAGCTTCCAAAAGGTTCTGGAGATTCACCCTTTCAATGTCAGCTGCCTGAGCCAGTTGTTCGTACTCTGCCTGCACTAGAGACTCCACTTCTCCTTGGTTGAGCTCTTTATAGTTTTTGATAGAAATCTCTAGCTCATTCAAAATATGATCCAGAAAAGTGGCCTGAGCCTCGTCACCTTGTTCTCGGATAACCCTTACTAAGAGAGAGGTTGGACCTCTAACCATAAAAAAATCAGTACCCTCTTTTTCCATCATTCTATTTACTAGAGGTTCCAAAGACTCAAAAAAGCATATGGTAAATGATTGGATCACAAGATTATTAATTGCTATAGCATCAGGAGTTGCAGCTACTCCTGTTGATGACGAGGCCGCAGGATGTTCAATCTCTCGCATCTGGACAGCGGACTCTTTGAATAAAGGAGCCAAAGTGGACCTAGTTGCCCCTCCTGGTTGTTCCTAGGCAAAAGTAAAGATTGTCATTTTGCCTTTTATTTGTTATTGTCCAAGAAGATTAAAGATGTAAACTGTCTTACCATGGTTGAATCCAGCAATGAGCCTATCATCTGCAGGAATAGACTCTAGCTGAGCAGAAGTAGCTTCAGCTATAACAGCTTGGCTACTGCCCGCTTCAGAACCACAGGATAAATGATGACTGCTACTAGCAATCACCATCATTATAGGCACTATGTTCGTGCACGTCGGAGGTGCTAGAGGAGTCTCAAGATCTGCAGGAAATACAAATAAAGACATTAGCTATCAATCTATAATTAAGAGGAGATTGCTAATTTCATTTTATACCTTGAGGACTAGTGGCGGGAGTTTCCTCCAGAGCTTCTTTATCTGCTGCTTTTTCTGGAGATACTTCTACCTCAACATCCTCTTCAGGATTTAAGGTATCAGCGACAGTTTCTGGAGATGCTTCTACCAATACTTCCTTGTTAGGATCTATGGTATCATCGACAACATTAGGAGATATATGTACTTCATCATCCCTTTCGAGATCTTGCATATCTTCATCAATATTCTCGGACGAAGAGCTCTCCTCATCTTCACCTTCTTCTGGTGCATTCCCGCTGGTAGTTGCAGCTTGGTCAAAATAGTCCTCCAGCGGGCTGTAGTTGCAATCTTCTAGAGCCGCAATCACTTCACGATCTTCCTCTTCGTGGAGGGTCCTAGGAGTAGGAGGAAGTTGAGTCATCTTCGCAGCAGGTGAAAGAGATCGTACAACATCTTGCTCTTCCTCCATGATATTTCCTCTGGGCTCTTCGGCCTTAGTTCTCGGATTAAGATCTTTCCTCTGCTCGATCTCTTCTCTATGTTCTGGACTAGGAGTTTTATTTCTAGACTCTGAAATAGGAGTGGGAGATGGCATAGTGAATCCTGCCGCAGCATCCACTACTATTGAAGACGGGGCTCGTCTAGAAGGAGAGGCCATTCGATTTCTTCTTTGGGCCAGCTTCTTCTTTCTTTTCAGAGGCCTCTCAGGGCTCTCTATGTTTACAGTCTTGACTTGTCTTTGAACAGAGGTCGGTGTGGTAGCTTCTTCTTGCTGAATTGTCTCGGCCAGCTGCCGAGATTGAGATCTAGTGGTAATCTTTTCAGAGGAATGATCTAAGATCAGTTTCTTCTTTGCTGCCGGAGCGAGAGGCTCCTCTCTTCTCCTCTTCTTGGCTGGAGATTTATCCACCTTCAAAGAGATATGCAGTGGCGCGTTAACCTTTTCAGGGAACATAGCATCCTTTGAAGCTTCCAAGGGTGCATCTACTGGTTCATGCACCTCATCATTTCCTAGGAGCGACATGACGGCTCCTCCCCTCTTCAATCTTGTTGAAGATGCGAAGCTATCTGCGAGATTGAAATTCTCAGCAAAGGTGTTCGAAGATGTATAGAATACTGAGTATGTAAATAGCATCCAAGGACCATGATTGCTATTTACTGGCATCGAGAACGTTACTTTCGTATCTCGAGCATTATAATAAGCCCAAGCTCGGGCCCCATCTATCAAGAAACCCTTTCCTTGAAGGCACGTGATAGCATTTTCCATATGGAATTGGTCGTACCCGAACTGCCGAACAAATCGACTGGGGAGATATGGCTCTAAATAACATTCTTCTTCAAACCGATACACCAAATGGGACGGTCGAATTGTCTTCAACCACTCAAAAGCTGTACGGCTCAAAGGTTGCATCTTCGAGTCAATCATATTTGTTGGCATTTGTTCATATCCAGCAGGAGGAGGAGTGCAACAAAAGTTCCATCATTTGCTCAGGTTCAGAGCATATCTACAGTCTCTCATAGAAGTGTATTTCCACTTACTATGAGAGTATCTCCGCAAAAAGCTGCCGTCGACTGGTTCCATGCCGGGGTCCATCAAAGTAGAATGGTGAAGAAGCAACCACCCGAACAGATATGTATACGGTAATTCTAGCCGAGGAAATTCTTTTTCTCCTTTGGCTTTCAAAATCAGATCAACGTACAGACGAAGACTGGCATTCAACCTACAAGTCATCGCTGACAAAAGATCCATCTTATAGCCGAAGACTAATCTAACGGCGGCAAAAAGAACACCGCGATGGAAGCGGTCTACAGCACTCGATCCTGGGACTAACAAACCGACAGAGCCAATACGTCAGAAACCCTGCTAATTGGGCTTCTTTTGACATAAATCTATATCCTACTCTCAAATAACTCTCGAGAGTATCTCCTTTCTTCAAAGGAGGACATTGATGATCATCCTTCATCTCTTCATCTAAATCCCTACTTTTCTCCATCAGTTTCACCACGTCACTGCTGCTCAGTGGTCTAAAAAAGTCAGGATAGCATCTATCATATTCCTTGGTCTTCGTTTCTTTAATGTGGTTAAGGAACAGATAAGGCAACCATTTTGAGGAATAGCAGGTATTTGATGTAGCACTTTTGTAAAACAGAGAACAGATTTTATAATGACATAGCAGTTCTTCGAAGACTACTACCATTTTTGCGTTCTCTTTTCGAAGTTTGTCCAACTCATCATTAGTTGGGACAAATTCCTCGTATGGGGCATCCCCCATCGGCAAGTAAGAGATGAACTGCATCTCATGAAGTGCAAACCCGATCTCTCCGCCGGGAGTCATGAAAGTCCCTATTCTGTAATTGTATCTTTCTGCTAAAGCCAAGAACAGATGCGAGTTGGGGGCAAAACCATAAACAGTGGCATGCACTGCTTGGTACAAATTGATTTGCTGAAGTTTGTTTTCAAACTTGGTCAGAATCCAGTTTGCTATGCAGTTCCATCTCTTAAAATCTGGATTCACCAGTCCAGTTAATCTGAGGTCCTGCTCAGGATACCTTCCTTCGACCTTCGTAAACTCATTTACGAATATTGGAGTTCTGACAGGCAATAACAAGGAAGAATTCTCTGGCGGAATACATCCGGGTTTCAAACCTCTTAACAAGACACTGTACCGTTCTGAGGAACTGTAGAACAAGTCCTTCTTGTTCGGCCCCTTCTTCATAAAAATCCTTCCTGGACGGGCATCTTGGAAAGGTATAAGGTTCCATTCCATCTTCCTCGGATAGCTCGCATGAGCATACCGGGATAAGGGGAGGCAGCGGGAAACATCTGATATCAAGAATGACCTATCCTTCTGATGGACAATCCTTTCTTCCATCCTTGGTCTCGGTTGAGAGCTTTTTTCAAAAGCATCGCCGAACAGGAATAATGGCTTCTTGTGAATGACAGCGTTTGCTGACTCCAGAGGTTGTCCATTCATCAAACATAGTAGTGTCTCATTATCTTGGGCAATCAAAATAGCCTGACGGAAAGTTGGCAGATCATATTGAGGATAGTGCACATGGGAAAGGTCCTCTTTGTATTCTGACTGTGAAAGAGTTCCTACAAAGTCCTCATATCCAGGATCTTCTCTAGTATTAACTGCATTAGACAGAGAAAACAAAAATTCAGTACAAGTCAAGTCAAAGATTTTGTCATCAATTTGTGCAAACATCAGATTGTGCAACATCAAATTGCGCGATATCAGATTGCGCAATAATCAAATTGCGCAAACAAACAGTCATCAGTTTGCGCTGATAGTCTCTCACAAATTAGCAAATTGTGTTGACTTTTGCCAGCACAGTTCAACCGATTGCGTAGAATGTCGTCCTTCATAAAAATGAAGAACGAACTGATTTGTGCAACCAGAACCCTAAAGAGGTGGCGCAGTATGATCACATCTCTAAAAAGAGGTAGATTCTGAAAGAATAAGTGAGATCAAAACCCTAAAAAGAGTTTTGATTAGGTCATCTACCTATCAGCGCTGGATGAGCAGTTTCGTGACGAGAAGCACGTCGCACAACCCTTGCCGAAGATTCGGCGGGGGCCTTGCCCTTGGCAGCGGCGGAGGAACGCTTAGGAGCCATCAAAGATCGTCGGAGAAGAAAGGAAGAAAGAGCTCATAATTTTTCTCAAAGTGCACGAAGAAGGCAAAGTAAAGAAAGAAAAGAGAAGTAGAGAACTATTTATAGTTTTTGAAAACGAAACGGTCGCCTCAGATTGCGCCTGAAAATGGTGCTAATCCCTCAGATTGCGCAGACAGCTCATTTCATGCGCAAATGGATTGTAATTTCAAAATTCAAAATATTTCAAAATTTTTAATAAGTTCAACTTTCAAAAACTTTGAAGGGGGTCTTCTAGGTCCTAAAAAATCAAGTTGCACACATCAACAAAGTCATGAAGATCAAGAAATGAATCTTTCAAATAAACTGCGCAGACATCAGATTGCGCAGTATACAGATTGTGCATACTAGATTGCGCACACTACCAAGCGCACAGGCTGACGTGGCAAATCATCATCATTACCTGACACAAATCAAATCTTCTGACAGCTGACAGCGCGGAGAATGAGGCGACCGTTCGTTTAATCGTGCAGCACGGCGCTCGAGGACAGCTGGCAGCGCAATCCATGTTGGCGTAATCTATTTTGGCGCAATCCATTCCTGTGCAATCCAAAGCCAGCACAATTCAGGTTGCGTGTTCTATCAACATAAATGACAAAATGCACGTGGCATTCATGCCATCATTTGTTCATTACGTGGCAACCGTCTATACACGATCATGCACATTTCAATCAAATAGTACCATGTGTCTAAGACAGTTGGCCCATGATCCAGCAACTGCCTGCGCAGTCTACTGTTGCGCAATCTAATTGCTGTGCAATGCATCATGCGCAGTCCAGAATAACTAAAAGTTAGTTATTTTTCAGAACTCTATAAATAGAGTTTCAAGTCTCTATTCAAGGAGGGATCAGAGATTAGAGATCATAGATCAGATCATAGAGAGATCAGATTTTAAAGTTCAGAGAGTCCAGGAGTTCTTACTCAAGTGCTGCTGCATTCTTCCGAGGCTTTTGCCTTCAATTTTTGAGGCTTTTTGCCTTCAATTCCAGAGTTGTCTTCAACTTCAGAGGCTATCGTCTTCAAAGTTCACATCGTCCAAGGGATAAAGCAATCGTCTTCTAGATTGGATTCCTACAGTTGTACTTTCCCAGAATTCAAATTGTAATCTTTTACAAAGTTTGTATCAATAAAGTTCTACACTTTTATTTTTGCAAACACTCGCCTGATATCCTGAATGACTGATGTATATCATATGTCTGTACCGGAGTCACAATGTCCTAAATAGAGCAGTACATGTTATAATGCGTTTAAAACAAGGTAAATAAAGTTTACGATACAATCTACATAATTTTTAGGTCAATTTAGGTCAAGTCAAACTTGGTCAACTCTAGGTCAAAGTCAACTATGTCAAACTCTATTCAACTAGGTCAATTGGTCACCTATGGACTCAATGTTGACTTTTGGTCAATAGTCTAGTCAAATTAGGTCAATTATAGTTAAACTAGCTAGATTTTAGTCAACAAGGTTAAACTATTCCAGGTTTAGTCACTTAAGTCAACGCTCGACCTCTAGGCCTATACACCATATTACCAATACAACCCTACTTATATAATACTCATTATAATATATATACACACTATATTGCATTCCTCTTCTTGTTTTATACTATACATATATGCACACATTACATGTATCACATTCATGCATACACATATTGTATTCTACATTCATACATACATGTATTCATACTTGGGTACAAGCATTCATTCATACATTGGTGTGTGTGTGTGGACTATGGACTGAATTTAAAAGTTAATGAACAATATGGCATATGAATTAAACTTTCACATGTTAGTACTGGTTTTTCAGGTTCACATGTAAACTGTTTTCAGGTTCAACATTAAGTTATGGTTCATTGAATCTCAGGAAATTCATAAGTAAACTCATGTTAACACATGGGTTCAGTTTCCATTTGAAACCCCCATTCAGTTCAATGTTCAAGTTTAACTAGTTACACCCATTCTCAGTTATCACCATATGCAATTCATGTTAACAGTAATCTTGGAATCTCAGGTTTTACCAACCATTCCCAGTCCACTTTAACTCAGTTATTACCTACCATTCTAGTTCACTTTAAACTCAGTTATTACCTACCATTCCAGTTCACTTTAAACTCAGTTATTACCTACCATTCCAGTTCACTTTAACTCAGCTATTACCTTTGCAACTCAGGTTAACATGTTCACTGGAATTCTCAGGTTAACAATTAATTGAAATCTTAGATTAACTTACACATTTCAGTCCCATGACACAACATTAATCCAATTATCATTTAACCCTAGAATCTCAGTTATAACATTGCAACTCAAGTTAACATCAACTTGAAATCTTAGTTTTCACATGGGTTCAGTTTTCCTCATTCAAATCCCTAAATCTGTTCACTGTTAGGTAATAACTCATTCATTTAATCCTAGGTTTAAACTAACCACAGTTAAGCTTAATCTCATTAAAACATGGTTATTTAATATTGTACTACAATTTATTCTCAGAAAATAGGTTTATATGTTACTGTCAATTCATTTAAACATAAACTGGAATAACGACTGATGCATGAAATCCCCTAATTTCGAAAACCAAAAACCCAACCCACAATCAGGCATATAGAAGTGTTCCTCACATGTACACGTGTCTAGGGTGTTATTCGTATCCACATAAGTGGACACGAAGTATCCAATACAGTAAAAACACGATTTCAAAAATTTTGCCTGTACACAGGCTCGTACGACTATTTCCTGGGGAATTAGACACGACACAGGACCAAGAACACCTCGTACACATTAACCTAGGTAGACTAGCTATAGGACTACACGGTCGGCTAGGTAACACGTGTCCACATTGTGTCTAGAGTCGATACGAACAGCGTATCAGTCAAGAAAACCCACATGCACAGTGACAGTGTAAAACTCGTGCACGTATGATTGCGTGTCTAATACGACACGAGGCGACTCGAGACTCAAGGGGTGATGTGTCAGACACTGCCCCTTGGTCTGTGCCAAGTGGCAGGCCGCCACGTGGCATGTCTTGTCCACAGTGACACTCGGGTAGCAGGGGACAGTATGGTGTCAGCGTGCGTGTGTGCGTGTCTGTTTTGGACACAAAAAACTCCTAAACTTTGACTCAGTCCTTACGATTATTGATATACATATATTAACCTAATTTTTTGTTCAATTAGAATTTAAAAATAACAAAATTTATTTCTTACAAACATTTCATCGAATACCCTATTGAGGATACTGATACGTGTCCGATATGGACACGAAATGGATACTACCTAGCACCAAACTAACTTTACAGCTAGGGTATATCTATATGCTTGCATCAATGCAAAGAAAACATGATTTTATATAGGTTTCATGGTATTTACCTATTGAGAGTAAATCTCAATGCAAAGGTGAGGATGTGTTTTTTCACATGAACTCCAATTGCCCAAAGCACTCCAAATCCTAGCTAGCAAGCCCCTACTAGCTTCCACTATGGTAGAGGGTGATGATGCAATTGATTAGACTCAATTTGGACTCAATTTGGATATTAGGGGAAATAATTTGGGGAAGAACAATTAGGGTTCTTTCTAGGTATTAAAAAGAGGCAATGGCTCTTAAGTGTGATACTTATAGGAGGGGGGGACTTGTATGGCTGGCCACTAGATGAATTAGGATTAGCTTTAGATGCAGATGAGTGGCTAGGACTTGTCCATCCAATTCCAAGCCTTTCCATTGGTTCAATAATCCTAAAGCTTTCTTTTTCACAAATATCCTAAGGGGTAAATATCCTACTTAGGAATATCTAGATATTACTAACCTTGGCACTTAGTAGGAATATTCTAACCATGATTCTAACCTCAAGACTAATCTAGATTAGGTTAAGCTTCTAGGTTAGTCTCTAACAATTCAATTAGCACAATATTAATTAATCAAAATTCATTTTCTTTAATAAGTCAAAAATGACCAAAATACCCTTAGGCTAAAAAGTAGTAATTTCAAATTCTAATCACGTGACTAGGCTCCTATGGTCATGGTTAGTCTCTAGGCTTAGCAATTCTAGGGTTGCACTAGTTAACCATCAAAATCACCATTCAACCTTTTAAATAGTTTTAAATTGATTAAAAATCACCAAAAAATCATAATATGATTTAATATCATTATTAAATGAGTATAATTATAAAATTTCAAAATTACTTTTATTTGAAAAATTGGGTGTTACACCCCCAAGGCTATCGTGAACGTACCTCCGACGGTGGGGGCCCAAATCAATACGTCTGGGAGATCGTTGATCCGAATGCCGTGGCGGCTAGCTCAGTCATTGCCTCCGGCCCAATCCAGTCTCTGATTCGCTCCCATCTCCAACCCGATGCGGGGTCTCAGAGATCCCGGATCGTACAGTTAGGGGGGGCGTTCGGGGACAGTTGGTAGACCACGTTACCAATCCACCGTTCATGGTAAGGCGACGAGTTGCCGTTGCCAAGCTGCATACGGATAAGGGGTTCAGCTAGCTGACGGCCATGAAGAATACGACGCCAGGATGCGGAGGAACGACTGTTGGCAACCACCGTCGCTGGGTGAGAGTGTTGGAAGTATCTAGCTTTCATGAACCGCGTCCAGATATAGTTATGAGATCTAAGCTTCCACCCTAATTTCATAAAGCAGGCGTCCACGATGTGCAATAATTTAATGTCCCTAGAAAAAGTTAGAGAAGAGTGCCTCTAGGGAGAAGAGTGCCATCGTGTCCCAGCTGGCCCAGTGGTGCTTATCCTTACCATCTTGATGTCCCTAGAAAAAGTTGAAGAAGTGTGCCTCTAGGGAGGATAGAACCTTCAAAGGCATGGAGCTGACGGCCAGGGTGTATATTGGAATGGAGGATAGAACGTGCTTGATGAGGATCATCTTTCTGCCTGGAGATAGGGTCGTGTTGTGCCATCCCTCGATCTTGTTCCTTGCCTTGTTAACAAGCCCTCCGAAGATGTCCGAATTAGATCTGCCGTATACCAATGGGCAGCCCAGGTAGGTGAATGGTGGGTATGCAGTGGAGAAGGAGGTGAGATTGGCCGAGTGGCTCCTGTCGACTTTGTGGTGGGTATAGATGACACTTTTGTCGCGGTTGATCCGTTGTCCGGAACATCTGGTGTATTTCTCCAGGATGCTACTGACCACCTCCACCGATCCGACGTCATCGGATGAGAAGATGAGGACGTCGTCGGCGTAGGCCAGGTGTATGATTAGAGGGCTGTCAGCGGTGGTTTAGAAGTGGTAGAATCTGGGGATGTTGACTATACTGTTAAGGTTTCTGCTGAGGGCTTCAGTGGCAATGATGAAGATGGTGGAGGATAGAGGGTCTCCTTGTCGGACACCTCGGCTAGATTTGAAGAAGCCATCTGCTTGCCCATTGATGACAGTGGAGAACCATGAGTTTCTTATGGATCTGTATATGATGTCTATCCAGGTTTCGGAGAACCTGAAGGCCCTGAGAACCCAAATCATGAATTGTCAGTCTAGGCGATCGTAGGCCTTCTCCATATTAAACTTGATGGCTATGCTACCCCCCCTGGACGGGAATTTCATACATGTTATCATTTCCTGGGCAAAAAAGATGTTGTCAGTGATGTTCCACCCTGGGACAAAGCCGCTTTGTTCCTCGAAGATAATCATGGGGAGGATGTGGGACATACGGGTGGAGATGATCTTAGAAATAATTTTATTGGCGAAGGTGCATAAGCTGATCGGTCTAAAATATTTGTAGGTCTCTGGGTTATTTTTTGGGGGATTAAGATGAGGTTGGCTCGCGCTAAGGATTATGGATAGCGAGCGCCTTGAAAGAAAGCAGTTGCGGCTTCGATCACGTTAGTATGAATGATGTTCCAACAGGACTGGAAAAAAAACCCCATAGAGTTCGTTCGGACCTGGAGCGCTATGTTCGTCAAGGGCCCAGACCGCGGACTTAACTTCTTCCATGGATGGGGGGAATAATAGCTGCTTATTATCCTGCTCTTCGATTAAGAGAGGGACCTTAGCCAGGAAGATCTCATCCTTGACGACGACATCTTTGGTGAATAGTTTGGAGTAGAAGTTGGCGATAGCCGCCTGGATGCTCTGCTGATCTTTGAGTAAGGTGCCATTTTCGTCAGAGATTTGATGAAGGGTGAGTTGATGCCTGGGGCCCCTAATACAGGCATGGAAGAAAGCGGAGTAGCTGTCGCCCTCGATGTCCCAGGTCAACCTGGCTTTCTGCTTCCAAAATTCTGTCTCAACTTTCAGACGAGATTTGAGGGTAGCCTTGGTGAGGTTAAGTGTGGCGCGGGCCTCTGAAGAACAATCCGCAGCAAACCTAATCTCAGCACGAGTGACGTCATCCTCCGCTGCCTTAATATCTTGGAAGATGTTGCCAAAAGCGAGTTTGCTCCAGGAAGCAAGGGCTCTCCTGGTGGCCTTGAGTTTTATGGCCACTCTGATAAAGGGGTCTGGGTTGTTCGCCGAATTCCAGGTGGAAGCAACGATGTTCCAGAATTTAGGGTGATGTCTCCAGAAGTCCAGGAATTTGAAGGGTTTTTTTAATAAGGTTGGAGTTGTTGCTGACCTCAGTAAGGAGAGGAGAGTGGTCGAATTATGTGGAGTTAAGGTAGGAGAGGTTAGAGATGAGATTCATATCGGACCACCAGTTGTCGACTAGGGTACAGTCCATGCGGGAATATTGGGGACGAGCTCCTTTTTGCATGTTGCACCTGGTGAAGGTGTTACCGGAGTATGGGAGGGGATGCAAGTTAGCCTAAAAAATAAAGGAGTTAAAGTCGTTCATGGCCGGTTGGTGGGGAGGGTGACTCCCCAATTTTTCCTCGGTGTTCATGATCATGTTAAAATCCTCAAGACAGAGCCACGGGAGGCTGTTGAGGGAGCTGTGGGTGTCCATTAGGGTATTCCAGAGCTGCTTGCGTTTGATGTAGTCGTAGCTGCCATGAACAGCAGAAATAAGGGATCGGGAAGTAAGAGAGGGGTGGAACACCTAGCAAAAGAGCGCCTGGTCGGAGTCGAGGATGGTACAGAAGAGGCATTAGTCACAGAAGAGGATCCCGATGTCGTGACACCCAACAATGGCGTTCGGGAAGCCGAGCTGAAGTTGGATGGATTTGAGTTTTCTCTGGGGGATTTTGGGTTCGACGATAACTATAATGTCGATTCAGTAGATTTTGATTAGGGTGATTAATCTCCTCATGGTTGGTTTATTGGCCAGCCCTCTGACGTTCCATGCTAGGATGCTAATCATTAGCAGGATAGCGATTGGGGGTAGAGTTGAGCTTGGTGGCTGATCGGGTGGTCATGGCCGAGGGCTCTTGAGCTTATTTTTTTTTCTTCTTATTTTGATGTATTTTGGGGACCCTTTGGGTTGCTGCAGGGGTGGCTGCCATCGAGTCTCGGTGGCTCGGAGCCTCATTTCCTATGGCGTTCTCGGAGGGGTTGACAAGTTTTGTCTCAATCTCGGCCAGAGCGCTGAGGGGATTATTGGGGTTCAGGAAGCCGACATCCTGGGCTTGTCGGATCTTGGCCTTATATTCTAGGCCTAATGATTGTACGACCTCGATCGGGTGGGAGGAGGTGGGTAAATCAACTGGGCAGGATGGGTAATCAGCGCCAACTGATTCTCCTCGGATATGCCCGAGTCGACGACGGCTAGACCTTCGACGTTCTCATCACCTTCATCGAGCGGTGTCTTATTGGGGAGGAGGTTCGCTTGGTCATCGATCGCATAAGAGGAGCTGAGGATCTCGAATCTGTTGAGGAGGGTGATGCCTGTTAGCTTGTCTGGAACCGTGCCATTATCTGACGTGGAGGGTGCATGAGGGCTGGGGGAGCGGTCACTTTCTATAAAATGAGAGTGGGGGTTAGAGAGGGGGAGGATAGGGCCTAAGGTGGGGAGCTGTGTCGCCCTCGGGGATTGAGTCTTTTGTGGTGCTTTCTTCTTGAGCTCCGGGTGGGCCTTGAAGCAATGCTTCGAGAGGTGTCCTTTGATCTGTCAGTAGCTTATGCTGTTGTCGTACTCAAAAGTTTGGAGGTGTGTCCGTCCCCCTAGCTCGAGCTGAATAAGCGTTGGGGGGGTCGGATGATAGATCGATCTCTACGCAAATCTTAGCGTAGTTGTCTTTGGAGAGATTGTGTATTTCTTCGGTGATGGCTACCAGGATCCCGAAGGAACTGACAATTCTCTTGAGAGTTGTGGAAGCAAAGCAAACTAGGGGAAGGTTCAGCAAGGTGATCCACGTCGAGATAATATTTGAGTCGACATTGGGGTTAAAGCTGGGGAACCATTTACCGATCTTCACACTGAGGGATCCGATGTTGGTGGTGCCCTTAGCCCAGACCAAGGAGCAGTCGAGATCAGAGGAGAGGTGGAGGAGGAGGTGTTTGGAGTCCAATGGTGCGACCTTGTACACGGATGAGAGACCCCAGCCTGCGATGGCTTCTTTAGCAAAGGGCAGTTTAGGGAATCCGGACTGGAATTTCAGCATAAAGGTCTTCGAAAAAGAAGAGGATAATGAGGAAATTTTGTCGAAGGAGAACGACACTCTGATGGTTTGTCCTTCGGGTGCGATAGTGGACTCCATCTCTGGAAGTTCGAGCTCCTTCTCGCTGGGGGCAACTGCGCTGTTCGATCCGACCGTAAAATCTCTGCATAAGAGGGGGCGGTAGATGGCGTCGATGTGCGACCGGTGGGGGGTTAAGAAAGCTGCCCGAAAGGGGAGTGAAGAGGGTTGTGCGATGGAGCGGATGCTGTATCGCGAGCCAAAGGGGATCCACCGTGCTGTGAGCGACGCCAATCGGGTCCCTCAGGGTTGGGCGCCGCGGGGGACTGAGAAGGCCGTGTGCATGTCCACCGGACTTGGGCGCATGAAGCCCCTAGGGGGCTACGATGCATACGTTGGGGCCGAGACCCCTGGGTGCATAGTCGCCAGCAAAAAAGAGGAGAGGGAGGAGGGCCCCTGAAGAGAAGGGCGCATGCGTAGATCCCGGCTTCGCCAGTGCATAGCCTTTAGCCAAGGGGGGTGCATTACAGCTGATAATCGGCTGGGTCGCTTGGGTAACCGAAATATGAGGCGCATGGTCGCCAGAGGGCGACGCGAGCACATACACCACCGCGAGGTAGGTAGGCGTATATCCCAGTACGGGGAGTGTGGGCGCATCAGTGCCTCGGCATGTGGCAGGCGCATGGCTCCTTGATGGGGAGGTGGGCGCAAAGGCGAGCGAGAAATTCGAATTTATCGAATTCAAATTCGAACTTAACGGGTAGGAAGGCCCAAAGACCGAGGCGACAGAGGCCACGAGGCCCCTCTGAACTGGAAGGATAAGGCCGTGCAACGCCACCGAGGGCTGGGGCCACCGGAGTGAGGAGCGAGACCGGGCGGGGGAAGAGGGGGGCTGAGCACCTCCGGGAGCGCTGACCGGAGAAGCCCGAAGGGATGGGAATCCGACCACGGCTGGGGCAGGGGCCTGGGCGAAGGCCAAGGGAGGCCACCGGAGCTTCGGGGCGACTCCGGCGGAGGAGATGCCAACCATGGACAGTTGTTCTGGGGTCCAAGTTGGGGTTGGATAGGATCTTTCCAGCGCATGTCTGCGGGCAGCGGACGCGTCACACGCCCGAGGCCGGGAGAGGTACGGGTGAGGGAGGCAGTGGTCCGCCTGAGCAGGACGATCCCGGCCCCGTCGTCGGTGGCGAACGACGGGAGCAGTCGACACCGATAGTCCAAGGGACGGGATGGGGTGCTGGAGGATGGGGGACGAGTAGCTTGCATCGGGCTATTAATTATGTATATATTCCAAAATAGATTATATATACATATATATATATATATATATTTGATATAAAAAAAGATGACAACTCCTGAGCTCCCTCACTTTCCTCCCCTGGGAAGCCCCTAGGGCTTCCCTTCTCTGGCTCTCTCCCGGTGGTTTGCGCCTGCTGATGGGCCAGCCTTGGCCGGCCGATTGTGTGGAGCTGGTCAGTCGGCTTGTTCCACCTCCTCTCCGTCATCACCCCTCCTCTCAGGCGCCCGCCCCTTTGGCCTCTCTCCCCAGCCCTCAGCTCGCCCCCTCATCAGGACCATGTTCTTGCTCCAGCAGCCCTTCGCCATCTCTACCCCTTCATGCCCCCTCTTCCGCGACCATGCGTGTTGTTCCAGAGCCCGCTATGGCAGGTCGCCCCACCATCCCGTTCGCTAGCAGCTCCCACCCTGTTCTTCTGCCTCCCATCGCCCAATCGCCACCTCGGGAGAGGTTTCCGTTTCAAATTTTGAACGGGTTCTCTGGAACTGCACCCTCCTCGGGAGGGGATCCCTCCTGCAGGACTGGCATGGGGCTCCACGTGAGCGGCTCTGCTCCCTCTCTCAACGTGGTGGGCCCTCCCCAATTTATTTCAGCTGCGCGTCCCCCTCTCCACGTGAGCGGCTCTGCTCCCCCTCTCAACGTGACGGGCCCCACCCAATTCATTTCAGCTGCGCGCTTTGCCCCCAATTCATTTCAGCTGCGCACTTTGCCCCCACGTTGGAGGTTTCCTCTAGTGGGATCCACCCTAGCTAGGGTCTCTACGTGTCCGGCCTGGGAGTACTGCCCACTGGTGGGACCCCTATTCCATTGATTCTGACGCTCGTGGCCACCCCATACTTTTTCTTCCTGCGCGCTTTGACCCTTCACTAGCGGCTTGCGCTGGCGGGACCCTCCCCATTCAGGGTCACTGTGCGCCCGGCTTTGGAGCTCGGCCATCTGGTGGGCCCCCCCATTCCTTCAATCCTTTTGTGCCAGGCTCTTTCTTCGATTACTTCGCTCCTGGCAATCAACCTGCGCACTCCATCTCCTTTTTGCCCTCTCCTAGAGGGCCTACTCCGAACCCCCTCTCAGGTTTTTTTGCTCCAGGCCCCCCTTCTGCGCATTCCTTCTCCTTTTATCCCCCTCCTTCCGGCGGGTCCACCCCCAGCCCGATCTCCTCGCCCAGTACCGCCTCATCGCCTACACCCCCTCCCCATCCATCGAACTCTACGCCCCCCCTTCGCCAACCCTCTTCTCACCACATCCTCAGCGCAATTAGACTACTCCAACTCCTGCCCCAGTCACCCCTATCAGACCTTCGCCCTCCCCATTCCTCCTTCCTACCCCTCCGCTGCCCCCCCAACGCCGGCCCCTCCCTCTGAGGCTATCGGTCTGCCCCCTGAACCCCTATGGTTCCCCCTTCGATCCTCGCCCCCAGCTCGTTCGAACCCGGAGTCCCCGCTGAGGACTCCCCGGACGTTCACCTTCCTCCTCCCCCAGTTGACATTGGATCGTCAGTAGTGCCGTTCTCAGCGAGCGGAGCTAACCCCCTTCCTGGGAGGCCTCTCCCGGTCGCCCCTCTTCCCGAAAGAATCCCCCAGGCAGCACCCTCTGGCATCTCCCTCCTCCCCGAGTAGACCCCATCCTCGACTGCCCCCTCCTCCTCCTAGTGGCAATCCTACTATCCCCCCCGGCCGCATCCTCCCCGCCGACCTTCGCAGACAAGCTGCACCCGGATCTGGCGCCCGCTAAGGCGCCTCTCATCCCTGACGTCAATCTTCCGAACATCGAGTACCCCCAGGAATCCCCGGTGCCATCAGTTCCATTCTCAGAGACGGAGATGTCCTCCCTATCGCACTCTTTCTCCCACACTTTCATCTTCAAATTTTCTTCCGGATGTCCCAAGCTTCCTCGGGTGCAGGAGACGATAGCCAGCTGGAGACTCTCAGCGGGATAACGTGTAGCTCTCCTTGATCCCAAACACATCCTTCTTTACCTCTCATCCGACTTAGACCATAAGACTGTCTGGTCCAAAGGCACGTGCAGGATTGATTCCCATCAGATGAAGATCATCAAATGGCCAGCTAGCTTTAGCACAAAAGAAGACTCAGCGACAGTCGCTGCCTGGATCACTCTACCTAATCTGTCTCTCATTTGTTTCGTCCCAGCGGCTCTCGGGTGCATCGCTAACTCTTTCGGCACATACGTGGCCTCTGCCCCTGAGACCAGCAACCTCACCAAAGCCTACTACGCCAAAATCTGCGTAGAATTCGACCTCACCATCGAACCTCCCAATTTTATCAACATCGAACTGGGCAACCGGACCCATACCCAATAAATCATCTATGATAACCACATCTTGTTCTGCAACTACTGCCACTTAAGAGGTCATCTAGCAAAGCACTGCCACCGTCTCCATCCAAAACTAAAGAGAAAACCACCCCGAAAAGACAACGAACCAACATAGGAGAGAACATCCATGCCATCCATCCTACCACGCCCTAATGTGCACACCTATTTTGGCTTCGACGACGAGTCGTCTGATAGGAGCGAATCTCCAAGCATAGCATCGATCCCCCACAGCACCCAAGCTCTCACCCTATTCAACCAGTTCGACGTTCTTATCTCGGAGGATACAGAAGATCTAGAGGAGACAGCCTCCCCCCCTAGCCGACCGTGCGCTTACCGTGATTTTCCCCAACCCGGTAGGCGTAGAACAGCTCACCGTCATAACTGAATCCAATCAACAACTCACCTCCGAAGAACAACTCACCTCCGAAGACCCCGTGGTTGAGGCCCTAGCCATTCTAGGACCAGACCTAGTTCGGAGAGGGCTCCAGGTTCAAGCCGTAGGTTTCCCCCTTCTGCAAACCAATCTCCTGACAGGGAGCACCAGTGACTCCATAATCATCCCACCAGAGAATCCTATCCTGGACTCGGCTGGAGAATTGGTCAGTCACCAATCGGACTCGAAGGAGCAATCAAGTAACGATCACCCCTCCCCAACTGAGGCCGGACCATCCACCTCGAGTAAGGCCAAAGCCAACCACGGACTCACTGACACCGCTACCACCCAAACTAGATTCGCCGCCAGGCGGAACAAAAAAACCCCTCCTACAACATCCCTAATGCTCAACATCCTATCCTGGAATGTTCGCGGTCTGGCGAACAAACCGACGTTAAGAAGAATAACCAATCTGCAGAAAATCTATAAGATAGACATTATCATCATAATCTAACCCAAAATCCCCTCCAAAAGATTAAAATCCATCCAACTGCATCTAGGCCTTCCTATGGCTATAGCGGGTAGACATGATATTTGGATCCTCTGCACGAAGGACGTCAAATTAGGAGTCATCCAGGACTCTGAGCAGGCCCTATCCTGTTGGTTTGATCACCTAAGACTCCCCGATCGCACGATCATTTCGGCGGTCCATGGCAACTGCGATGCTGCGGAAAGAAAACAACTCTGGAATGACCTCCTTGACATCCACCACCTCCACACAACTCCCCTTGGCTTTGCATTGGGCACTTCAACGCGATCACCAGCAGCACAGAGAAAACTGGAGGGCACCACCCACCCGTCCCGACCATGCTTGACTTCAAGAACTTCATCTTCAATGCCCACTTATCCACCCTCCAGTTTACTGGCAATGTATTCATATGGTACAACATGCAGGATGGCGACCGTCATCAGTACTCTAGGAAAGACAGGGCCCTCACGAATGCCTTCTGGCACGGAATGGGGTTCACCACTAATCTGTCCTACCTCAACTCTACTGAATCAGACCATACTCCCCTGTTGGTCGAGATCAATAACAAGACTACCTCTTCCAAAAAGAACTTCCAATTCTTCGATTTCTGGGCCGGGCACCCCCATTTCCTGGAGATCATGGCAGAAGCATGGAACTGCGAGGAATCCCCCAACCCCTTTTTTGGGTGTACAACAAGCTCAAAGCCACCAGGAAAGCCCTGTCCGCTTGGAGCAAGCATGCCTTCGGAGATATCTTTCAAGCCGTTCGGGTAGCCGAGGACGACGTCACCCGTGCCGAAGCCCTGGTCGTCACGGATCGCTTATTAGCGGCCAGGAGAGCCCTCAACCTCACTAAAGCTATGCTTAAATTCAGGATCAAAGTGGAGACAGAATTCTGGAAACAAAAAGCGAGGTTGAAATGGGACAGCGAGGGAGACAAAAACTCGAAGTATTTTCATACCTGCGTTAATGGGTGCAGACAGAAGCTCTCGATCCATCGGACAGTTGATGACAATAGGAACATCATTACCGACCAAAAGGACATCCAAGAGGCAGCCACGGAGTTCTACTCCAAACTTTTCTCCAAAGATTCTGTCCACAAAGATAGTTCATTCCTTGACCAAATTCCCCTCCTCATTAACGACACCGACAACGCCCAGTTGAATCGCTTACCCACGGTTCAGGAAGTTAAAGAAGCAGTGTAGGTCCTGAACGAGCACAGCGCACCAGGCCCGGACGGATTCTCAGGGGTATTCTTCCGCACATGCTGGGATATTATCAAGCAAGATATCACCGAAGCAGCAATCGCTTTCTTCGAAGGTGCTATATACCCCAAAGCCATATCCAGTGCCAACCTGATCCTTATCCCTAAAAAAGACAATCCGGAGTCCTTCCATGACTTTTGTCCCATTAGTCTTTGTAACTTCACCAACAAGATCATATCCAAGGTGATCGCAACCAGAATGGCTGGTATTCTTCCCAGGATCATCTCGGAGGAGCAAAGCGGGTTCGTTCGCGGGAGGAACATCCAGAACAATATTATGCTGGCCCAAGAGTTAATCACCTGCATGAAATTCCCAGTGAGGGGAGGTAACATTGTCGTTAAAATCGACATGGAGAAAGCTTACGACAGACTGGACTGGCAATTCATGATCTGGGTTTTCAGAGCATTCGGTTTTTTCGGAAACTTGGATCAACATCGTCTGGAGATCCATCAGCAACTCGTGGTTCTCCACGGTCATCAATGGCCACGCAGAGGGTTTCTTTAAATCCCACCGTGGGGTGAGACAAGGAGACCCACTATCATCCACTATTTTCATCATTGTAGCTGACGCTCTGAGTAGGAACCTTAACAATATGATCAACACCCCCAACTTTTAGCACTATCATACTTCCAGCAGTTGCCCAATCATCACCCACCTGGCATTCGTAGACGACTTACTCATCTTCTACTCCGGAGACGAAAGTGCGGTGGCGGTGGTTCACAACACCCTGATATGGTACTCAAGATGCTCCGGCCAGAAAATTAATCATTCCAAGAGCGTTACCTACGCCCACTACAACACCGACAGAGTGCACGCCAATAACCTATCCAACTTAACTTCCTTCTCGGTTGCTAAGCCCCCGTTCACCTACCTCGGGTGCCCATTAGTGTACGGGAAATCCTCCGTCGGCATCTTCGAGGACTTGATCGCCAAAATCAGGAAGAAACTAGAAGGGTGGCACAATGCCACCCTATCCCCAGGTGGCAAGATGATCCTCATCAATCACGCGCTATCCTCCATCCCCATCCATACCCTTGCTGCGTGCTCGCCGTCCATTAAGGTTCTCTCCTCGATCGAACAGATCTTTTGTTATTTCTTCTGGGGGATCAACAACGACAAAGACAAGCATCATTGGGCCAGCTGGGATACTATGGCTCACCCGACTGGAGAGGGGGGATTGGGATTCACCAGGCTCGCCCATATTGTTAAAACATTCTCGATGAAACTATGGTGGAAACTCTGTACGAGCAACAACTTATGGAGCAGGTTTATGAAAGCCAAATACTTCAAACATATCCACCCCTCCATGGCCACTCCCAACTGCAGATCCTCAGCGGCCTGGCGTCGCATCCTTATTGGCCGCGATCTTGCCGAGCCCGCGATGAGACTACAACTCGGAGAGGGCGAGTCGAACCCATTCCTTGAGAGATGGGTTGGAGACAGCATGATCCCGAATCTCACGGAGACCCCGAGAGATTATAGGATCAGAGACTTGTGGAACCCCTCTACTGAAGACTGGAACTGGGACCAGATTCGTGAGTGGGCCGGCATCGATACAGCATATGGCATCCGCCAGAGAGGGATTCGCATCGGGGGCGAGGCAGATGCGTTGATATGGACCCTAGAGTCGTCGGGGGCATTCTCGGTGAGGTCGGCGAGAAACGCTATCCGGGGAGCCGATCGGCCGCTCCTCTCCATGGCTATCTATTGGCATTCCTACATTCCCAAGAAGTGGTCCTTCCTCTTGTGGAGGGTCCTCAGAAAGAAACTGCCAACAGACGACATCCTCAACACCATCGGGATAAGCTTAGCATCAGCTTGTTCCTGCTGCTCCGAGCGTCAGACGGAGACTATCGATCACATCTTTCGACATGGGTTGCTGCCAGACAGGACTTGGACTACCCTCAACCAGCTATTCAATATTATGCAAGATGGCGAACGCTTCCACGATCTTCTGGAATCCTGGGGTTCTGCCTCCTATGGCCACCAGATCGTCGTAGCGGCCGCTACATGGGCCATTTGGAAGAATCGCAACAAAGCGAGATATGAGGATCACTAGTACTCGGCAGACCAGCTCCTCCGGGAGATCGCCCGACAATACCGTAAGTGGAGCACTCTGTGTTCCCACAGCTCGAGTACATTTTGGTCGGTGCTACCCCTGTAGCCCCCGGCGATTGTTTCGCCTTCTTCCCTCCCTCTTTTAGCAGAATTCCTGTAAAGGCTTCGACATTTTGCGCCTTACAGACGGTTTTGTCTACGGTTTTTGCCATCTTTAATAAATAGAGGGTATTTCCATATATATATATATATATATATTTATATATATATATATATAAAATATATATATATATATATATATATATATATATATATATATATATATATATAAAATATATATATATATATAAAATATATATATATATATATATGCACGCAGTGGAGCGGGCTCCGGCTTGGAGCTCCGTCGCTCGCCGGAGCCGTCCTGGTGCTTAGCTGGCCCGCATGGACGGCCATTTTCTACGGCAGCCCGGGCCTCCCTGGCATCCTTCCCCTGGAGCCCCCACCTCTTCCAGTCGGGTCTCCCCCGCCTCCGCCCCTTCCTCCCACGGCGCTGTCGGCGACGTTGTCCCCGACGTACCCATGTCCGACGACGGACAATGGTCCATCCCCCTCCTGACCCCCCACCATGGTGTCGAGCTGGCTCCTCTCCTTGGCTCTTCATCGGGTGCTCCACCCCCCATCCGTCGGGCGCTTCACCTCCTCCAGTGGATGTGGTCCTTCCTGTAACGCCCCAGTCCCAAAATACGTAGGACTAGGAACGTAGACATGCCAGCTGTATTCATACGAAGTATACTCCAATATATGAAAGCCTCGTATAAATACATAAGCTGTAAAATGCAGTAGAACCATAACTAATCTCATCCAGGCAAAATAAATGAATAAAAGACATCATATAAAGATAATGAATTATCTTGATACAATATGTTGGGCAGAGACAAATCCACTACCAACAAGTAAAGGAAAAATACATAAAAAAGATATAAATTTGGCGAGCGAAGCAAAGACGATCCAAATGCAATCATCCTCGAAGAAATAGCGATGATCACGGCTAGAGCTAGGACACCTGCGAAAGACAATAGCACACACCTGGAGAGATAACCAGGTCCTCAGAGGGACGTAACAAGACACATAATATCATGCCATATAAACAGAATAAATATTGCTCAAATAAATAAGTAAAACGAATTATAACATGGTCCAATACGCACCTACTGAATGAGCGTACCATCCCCCCAACCAAACAAGGACAGGAGATGGTAAACTAATTCACGGCGACGTATCTTTCCATGCTATGAATCTAATATAGTATCCGGACCCCAACAAGGTTCAATACCTTCTCATCGAAATAGTAAGTCACACCTACAACCAAACAAGGATAAGATGTGACGAATTAGTCTGCGACAAGTTATTGTTCAAAGCCACGGTCAGATACAAGTACCCAAACCAAAAGTACTCGTACCTAACGTATAAAGGTGCCTAACCGTTCTATGTAAAATGTAGTTAAGAACAATCCTTCCTACGCATGGGCCCTGGCTGAATAGGATCGGCATAGTCCCCCTTGGGTACCAGAGGCCCCATCAGTAAGAGCATGACGTTCCGCAGAATCGTTAGTGGCCGTCAGTAATCATGGGTCATCAACCCCGTATCTCCAGCGGAGAGTCCGGGTCACAAGGGAAGTGCATCGAAGCCCATACGTTAAGGAATTGTCCTCCCCGCCCAATGCCTACTGTGTTGTATCCACATCACAAATCACTATAACCGCTAACTCAAACTAGCATGCAATCTCTATTAGCGGTTATTCCTATCGCATGGCTTATACGTACTGGTGGCCAGCCAATTACGCACTTCCGTGTTCTACATGCGACACACAACTTAGTGGTACAATGTGTAAAGGCCAATGAATGCAATACACAAGGTGGTCCCTTAAATCTAGGTTTAATTTGTATGAAAATAATACACAGCAGAAAATATAAATGAACAGTAAGTTCTAACAGATTATGCCATGTATCACAGTTTATTTTATATAAAAAAAATAAATAATGTATGAAGTATGAGCTAAAATAAATAAACAGCAAATGGCAAGGTGTCTTGCCTGAGGTCCTTGCTGGTGAAACCGACAATCCCGTTGGGTACAGAATAGTCACAGGGCTACACAAGATGAACTCAGACGATGTGACAAACTTCTAAAATAAAAATCAAAAATAAAATATTCTGAATTTTTTTAGGAAAAATATATGATGTGTATTTTTCGGTCAGTATTCCGAAACTTCAAATGGATTGTGATTCTGATTCCTGGTTCTCCCAGAATCTCAAAAACACTAAAACGTGTCAGATTTCGGACCACTGACACTCCACAAATTTACCAGAAAATTAAGTTTCGAATTTATGAAAATAAAATTTACATTCAGAAAATATACCTCAATACGATTCCAACAAAAAAAACTGTAGGTCAAAAGAAGTCCGGAGTTGGGAGTTATGGTCATTCGAAGTTGCAACAACCTTTGAAAATTGAGGCTGAATTTATGACGAAAAAAAGAGAAAAATTCTGACAAGGATGGTCTGAAAGATGATTTGTGGTGAAAATAATATGTAGGAGTACCTGCCTATTTATAGGATGTGGGAATTCCCAATTAGATAGGAATTAGGATTTCTTTAAACCCAATTTAGATTTTTCCTAATTTAATTTAAAAGCAATCAAATCCAAATCCAAATCCAAATCCAAATCCAAATCCAAATCTAATTTAAATTAAATCAAATTCTCTTAGTTTAAAATCAAATCAATTAAATCCAATTTAAATCTATTTAAATTTTTAGCTCAAAATTAAATGGGATAAATCAATTTCAAATATTTAACTATTTAAATAAATCCAAAAATCAAATCAAGATTTAAATGGCCACCATAACTTCCAAATATATTTTTCAAAATACCAATAATAATAATTTTGAAAATAATAAATATTTTTAAATAATAAAATATTTATTAATAAATCTCGAAAATTATATTTTTATTTAAAATAGACTAATAAATAATTACGAAATATATGTATGCACGAATAATGCATACATGATTATGCTTTTCCTAGTATACAATGAAATATTATTTATGATTAATAACTGCTAAAAATAAAAAGGCCTTTTATAGCAAGAATAATAATTATATAATATTTTGAAAGTGTATAATAAAATAGAAAAAATGTTTTTCTAAAATATGTACGCTCGCACATATTCGCACTTGACGAGCAACTACGAAAAATAAAATTTCGTGCGCGACGTACAATACGACTATGTGACGTACAATACAAAATTTTCAAATCAGTACCAAATTTAATATATATAAAAAATATAGTAGAAATTTAGGTATTTTACATCCTATCCAACTTAAAAGAATTTCGTCCTCGAAATTAAGAATTAGGAGGGGGTGAGAAGGCACAACGGTAGATAGGAGGGTTTAAGGAAGTTTATATGGTCGTAGTCTAGGTTGAGGGTATGATTAAGAGATGATTGTAATAACTCTTAAATTCAAGTGATTAGAAAGTCAATATTGTAAATTTAGTGTCGAGGGAAAAGTCGAGTAGTTCAAGACAAAGATATGGTTACATTGGGTGGTAATGGTCATGGTGATAGGACAGTTAGAGGAGTTTTAGTACGACGCTTCCGTCCTTCTAAAATAGGTGAAGGCGAACGCAATATAGAGTTCGAAGGAGGCATTAACAAATATGAATACGTGGTTCAAAGGCGACCGAATAATTCAAAAGGAGTTGTCAAGGCAGTCACGGATGAGACTCTAGAGGACAAGTTTGGCTATGTCCCCATCTACGTAGGATAATATGTGATAAGCGAACCAAAGTGCAATAGGTTGATCAGACCATCATGCACCGGTTCTTATTAGACAATATGTTAGTGGGTGCACCCAATAAAATATGTCATGATCAAGCTTGATGACAAAATAAGCTTGCAAAACTGAAGCTACATTAGTAGCATGGTATAGTCAAAATATGTGCAAAGGAGGTACTGATGAAGGAAATTAAATAGTCCCAGATCTTTTAAAATCAAGGCTCGCCCGAAGTGTGGGCCTATACAGTTGTCCTAGTGTTTCTTCATTTATGGCTTGGTAGACTAGATAAGGTAGGGTCCTCTGAATTTATAGGCTAAGCAAACTTATCCACATGGGTCACAAGGACAAAGGCTTTGTTGGGCCGTAAGGTATTCTACCCAACTTACAAGAGTTAAACTAGTAATGGGATGAGACAATGGGTTAAGCAATCAAGATAAAGCACAAATTTAAGCATTTAAGGAACTAAGTAGAACAAAATTCACCTATCAGGTTAAGGGATTGAGTCAAGGTTGGATCTCTTAATTGAAGTCGGAAAGCATTTTGGTGTCATGGTAGAGGTTATAGTTTGGCCATTTTGACCAGAAGGTCCTATCATGAAAATGGTGTACAAGAAGACGTATTTTAGTGGGACATGATACATCTACATGAAGGTGGACTTGTCTAGGTCTTACATATGAAATTTGTTGGAGGGAAAAGTATAGTGTTATACTCCAAATATACAAGTCACGGTAGGGGACGCCAGAAGATCAAAAATAGAAAGTGGGAGTTCACGAGGTGATAATTAATGCACAAAATAAAGAAGATCAAGTTAAAGCGTGAAATAAAATTAATTAAAGAATCTATTAAAAATAATTTAGAAACACAATTTCGGAGAGAAGATAGTCTCCTAGATGAATACAATTAAGGAACCATTAACTCATTATTCAAATTGCAAATAGGTTAGAAGGTCGCAATTAAAAGATCTAGAATTGAAGTAAGGTCGAGTAAGTCGAGGTGAAAATACAGTCACATAACTGGGTAGATGACTAACAACACTTGTGTATATACTACTATCATGGTCATGAGTGACATGGCAATTAGTGTGGAATACTTCTAACTCATTAGGGCTACCTTTGTGGCCTATCATTAATATTTTAACTCAAGTTTCCTCCAAAAGTTTTAAAAAAATAAACTTTCAAAAATATACCACCAAAATTTGTATTTACTCCAAGCCGTTCAAATTCAAAAAAAAAAAAATTTAAATCACTCTCATAAATCTCAAAGCAAAATTTTATCACGTTACTACTAACCTTTTCCAAAATTAACGTTTAAATTCAACTATTTAACTCAAGAGTTCATAATTTACGAATACATAAAAATTTTATAATCAATCAAAAATTTAACACTCTAAAATTTTCAAATAATTTATAATAAAACTCTTAGCATATTAAAAGCAATCTCAAAAAAAAATTAACCTCAATGCTCTCATCAATTTTAACTTCTATTTATGCTATGTTATTCCAACAAACTCACAACTTTTAAATGGTAACTTCCTTTAATAAATCAAAATAACTTTCCATCACATCCTTCGAAATTCTTCAAAAAAAATTTAATATTAGCAATCCCACATTAAACTAAATTTTCAAATAATCTTATCAGTCAAAATCTATTTTTTTACCAAAAATCTAAATAGATTTGTAAATCCTCAATCATAGGACACAATTTAAAATAAAAAAAATTTCCAAAAATAGTTTTCATAACTTTCAAATATTTTAAACCAAAATTCACCGTCATTACTTCCCCTTAAAATTTAAAATTTTATAAACACAAAAACCGCAAGTTGTACAACTCCGTTTAAATAATTTCTACGACCATTTTTAAATGCTTAGATCATTTCCAAACCAAATCTATAACTGTTCAAGGTGCATAACTATAATACAATAAATCATGAACATTAAAACTCGAAAATCAAATAAATTTTATATTTGTTCAAAGATGTATATCTATCACCCAAACTCATAAATATCACAACTCGAAAAGCAAATCAATTTTATACTTGTGCAAGGATGTATAACTATAATCCAATAAATCATAAATATCAAATCTTTGAAAATCAATCAATTTCTTAAACCAAGTATGAAATTCTATAAATCCTCTGGTGTTTACTATTTAGAAATCTCAAGGTTAAAACTTTCTGGGGTAATATCCTACTTTACAAATTACTAATCATTAAATCATACTAAAAAAACCCTTTAACTCAATTAGAGTCTTAAATGTATTCCAATTGCCAATATAACCATTCTAGCTATGTGTTTGACCTATGAGCATATACTAGTGTAGTCATCTTCCTAGTTGACACTAAGTACGAAAATAAGAATCAACGGTAGAAAGGAATCAAGCAAGATGCAATTCAAGAAAGTCGAACGAGAGTTCGAAATTTGAAGCCAAGGGAAGAGGTCCAGCTGTATGGATGAGATTCCTATAATTCTAATCCTATGTTGCCGGTTCACATCGGTACAGTAACGTAACCGAAGTGACAAACTCGACCTGCATGGGCCACCACAAAAACATGTAACGCCCTAGTCCCAAAATACGTAGGACTAGGAACGTAGACATGCCAGCTGTATTCATACGAAGTATACTCCAATATATGGAAGCCTCGTATAAATACATAAGCTGTAAAATGTAGTAGAACCATAACTAATCTCATCCAGGTAAAATAAATGAATAAAAGACATCATATAAAGATAATGAATTATCTTGATACAATATATTGGGCGGAGACAAATCCACTACCAACAAGTAAAGGAAAAATACATAAGAAAAGATATAAATTTGGCGAGCGAAGCGAAGACGATCCAAATGCAATCATCCTCGAAGAAATAGCGATGATCACGGCTAGAGATAGAACATCTGCGAAAGACAATAGCACACACCTGAAGAGATAACCAAGTCCTCAGAGGGACGTAACAAGATACATAATATCATGCCATATAAACTGAATAAATATTGCTCAAATAAATAAGTAAATCGAATTATAACATGGTCCAATACGTACCTACTGAATGAGCGTACCATCCCCCCAACCAAATATGACAGGAGATGGTAAACTAATTCACGACGACGTATCTTTCCATGCTATGAATCCAATATGGTATCCGGACCCCAACAAGGTTCAATACCTTCTCATCGAAATAGAAAGTCACACCTACAACCAAACGAGGACAAGATGTGACGAATTAGTCCACGACAAGTTATTGTTCCAAGCTACGGTCAGATACAAGTACCCAAACCAAAAGTACTCGTACCTAACGGATAAAGGTGCCTAACCGTTCTATGTGAAATGTA
This sequence comes from Iris pallida, assembly GCA_029216955.1. Lineage (NCBI taxonomy): Eukaryota > Viridiplantae > Streptophyta > Magnoliopsida > Asparagales > Iridaceae > Iris > Iris pallida. The sequence goes on along the minus strand of JANAVB010032619.1, from coordinate 6,213,877 downwards.
GTTAAGAATAATCCTTCCTACGTATGGACCCTGGCTGAATAGGATCGGCATAGTCCCCCTTGGGCACCAGAGGCCCCATCAGTAAGAGCATGACATTCCGCAGAATCGTCAGTGGCCGTCAGTAATCATGGGTCATCAATCCCGTATCTCCAATGGAGAGTCCGGGTCACAAGGGAAGTACATCGAAGCCCATATGTTAAGGAATTGTCCTCCCCACCCAATGCCTACTGTATTGTATCCACATCATAAACCACAATAACCGCTAAGTCAAACTAGCATGCAATCTCTATTAGCGGTTATTCCTATCGCACGGCTTGTACGTACTGGTGGCCATCCAATCACGCACTTCCGTGTTCTACATGCGACACACAACTTCGTGGTACAACATGTCAAGGCCAATGAATGCAACACATAAGATGGTCCCTTAAATCTAGGTTTAATTTGTAAGAAAATAATACACAGCAGAAAATATAAATGAACAATATGTTCTAACAGGTTATGCCATGTATCACAGTTTATTTTGCATAAAAAAATAAATAATGCATGAAGTATGAGCTAAAATAAATAAACAGCAAATGGTAAGGTGTCTTGCCTGGGGTCCTTGTTGGTGAAACTGACAATCCCGTTGGGTACAGAATAGTCACAGGGCTACACAAGATGAACTCAGACAATGTGACAAACTTCTAAAATAAAAACCAAAAATAAAATATTCTGAAATTTTTTTAGAAAAAATATATGATGAGTATTTTTTGGTCAGTATTCTGAAACTTCAAAAGGATAGTGATTCTGATTCCTGGTTCTCCCAGAATCTCAAAAATACTAAAACGTGTCAGATTTTGGACCACTGACACTCCACAAATTTTCTAGAAAATTAAGTTCCGAATTTATGAAAATAAAATTTACATTCAGAAAATATACCCCAATACAATTCCAACAAAAAAAACTGGAGGTCAAAAGGAGTCCGGAGTTGGGAGTTATGGTCATTCGAAGTTGCTACAACCTTTAAAAATTGAGGCTGAATTTATGACAAAAAAAAGAGAGAAATTTTGACAAGGATGGTTTGAAAGATGATTTGTGGTGAAAATAATATGGAGGAGTACCTGCCTATTTATAGGATGTGGGAATTCCCAATTAGATAAGAATTAGGATTCCTTTAAACCCAATTTAGATATTTCCTAATTTAATTTAAAAGCAATCAAATCCAAATCCAAATCCAAATCCAAATCTAATTTAAATCAAATCAAATTCTCTTAGTTTAAAGTCAAATCAATTAAATCCAATTTAAATCTATTTAAATTTTTAGCTCAAAATCAAATGGGATAAATTAATTTCGAATATTTAACTATTTCAATAAATCCAAAAATCAAATCAAGATTTAAATGGCCACCATAACTTCCAAATATATTTTTCAAAATACCAATAATAATAATTTCGAAAATAATAAATATTTTTAAATATCTTTTTAAATAATAAAATATTTATTAATAAATCTCGAAAATTACATTTTTATTTAAAATAGACTAATAAATAATTACGAAATATATGTATGCACGAATAATGCATACATGATTATGCTTTTCCTAGTATACAATGAAATATTATTTATGATTAATAACTGCTAAAAATAAAAAGGCCTTTTATAGCAAACATAATAATTATATAATATTTTGAAAGTGTATAATAAAATAGAAAAAATGTTTTTCTAAAATATGTACGCTCGCACATATTCGCACTTGACGAGCAACTACAAAAAATAAAATTTCGTGCGTGACGTACAATACGACTATGCGACGTACAATACAAAATTTTTAAATTAGTACCAAATTTAATATATATAAAAAATATAGTAGAAATTTAGGGGTTTTACACTTCCCCCTGCGGTGCATCCCTTGGCTGTGTCCACTCCCCCACCCCCGTCGACCGTAGTAGAACCCTCCCCGGGTGCTTCGGCCCCCGGCGGCACCACCGCCGCCCAGGTTTCCCTGCGTGCTCCCCTCCTCCTGCTTCCGTTTCTCCCCCTCCGGCGTTCCCCCCGTCGGCGACGGATCCCTTCCCTCCGAGCTGCGAGCCCCCCTCGTGGGCTCTCGTGGCCGCCCCGAGCCCCTCGGAGTTTGACGGCCTTCGGCACTCCGTTCGTCGCTTGATGCAGCCCCCTCTTGGTCGCAAGCGGTAGGCGCTCGTGACAACGCCCTCCCTTGGCGGCTCCCTCCATCGGGGATCCACCGCCCCGGACCCTTCTCCTCTGGCTCCCGGCGGCCCAGAGGTAGCCCCTCTTTCACTCCCCGCCACCCCCCGGTCCCCCCGGCTCCCTCCGATAGGGCCTGTCCCTGCCCGTGGTGCACCCTCCCTCCTGACCTCCCCGTAGTCTTTCCGACCCCTTCTCGCAGTCGTAGCTCCCCCCGGGGTCGAGACCTCCTCCCTCTCGACGGTGGCATTCTCCCCCTCCTCCCTCCACCCCTGGCGGTGGCGTTCTCCTCCCTCCTCCTTTGCGACGGCAACCCCTCCCGATGGTGGCCTCCCCCTCCCCCCTTGGCGACGTCGACCCCCCTCTCTCGGCTCGCGGGTGCCGGGCCCCCCGAGCGTCACCTCGGGCTGCACGCTGAGTGCCCCCATCCCCTCGGGCACAGAGCCCCCCTCGTGTAGTGCACCTGTTGTAATGCCCCGCTCCGCACGGTGCATTACGATGAGTCGTTGACTCGAAGAGTTACGTTGACCCGATGAAGTATCGATGCGAATCGATGCAAGAGTTACGTTGGCCAAAGGTAAGCCTTGAGTCGATTTGGAATCTATGGATCGAATCGATGCAAAGGATAAGTCCCGTTGAGCAAGTATTAATTTTTGTTGATCTGGTGTACAGGCTATAATTTTACGCTAGACGATAAGAGGTCGGCATTTTTCCATATGCAATGAAGTATCCACGAAACCAAATCGTGGCCTTATAACGGATTGTGGCATGGACGCGATAGGCCAAATCAATCGAGTAGTTCAAAGGAATGGCTAAGTCCGGGAGTTAGCTATGCGACCAAGTTATGGAAGCGAGCCGCTTCAATCGGCGAAACGGCAAGGCGTATCGGCTTAAGGTGGGCGGGTTCTTGACTCTCTCTCCCTATTCCATCACGTCTAATAAAAGATATCATTGTATGCATAAGATGTTATCGAGTTAGCGAGCATGGCTCGGCGACGAAAGGTCTAAGTATGTGTTGAACATTAAGGTAGAACATTAAAAAATCGAACAATTGAAGCGACGTGCATCAAGTGTACGAGTCGCGATAGGAAAATGATGGTAGAACATTGAAAGACGATATTGAGATGTGCATCATGTGCACGGCTCCGAGAACATTGAACACTAGGCGTAGAACATGGATTACGGTGCTGAGCGTGCCCTCGTGCATGGAAGCTACGAAATGACTATGTGATTACGGAACTAGGTTATGAGAATAACATACGAGTGGTACGTGCTGAATATGAGTACAAGATGACTAAGCCGTTGGGCGTCGTGCATGAATATCGATGTGTTGGGGCATAAGGCCGACGGAGCTCCCCATATGGATGGTGGATTATGTTTATGAGACGCAAATATGTTTATGGTGCGGGACTATGTTTATGCAACACGAGATTGGTTGGACGATATGACTTGTATGCTATGGTACATATTGCATGGTCAATAGACTCGGATGGCCCGTGCACGGGTGCGGCTTCCTTCGGACGGTTATGCCGGGGCACCGGGACCGTTCGGCCTAGGAGGGAATTATGTGTGGTATTTATGGTGCACATCATTCGAACGGATTGCGACCGTCCAGTGCTGTAATAAGCTATGATATCCGTAAGTTTGGGATCCTTCGGATACTGGGCTAGCAACCCGTATCGAAGTGATTGTAGGCTTACACATAAGAGATGCCAAGTCCATTACGGTGCGAAACACCGTGACCTTCATATAGATAGGGCCGGTGGGCTGAGATGAGAGTTGGGTGCAGGCGCAGGGCCTGCGACCCTTATGCATTGTCTAAGTTTATGGTCGGAATATTGCATGAATTATATGGTTTCTTACGTAAGTTCTAACCAGTGCAGGCTAAGGAAAATGGGACGGAGATGAGCACGAACACTATGTTTACGTTCATATTATGCCTAACTATACCTGCTGCAGGAACACGGTAGTGGACACGTTATGATAAAGTTTCTATACATAAACATTGCCATGAAACTGATCCTAAGGCTAAATAGAAAGAGCACAAATTAAGATACATGTTTCACTAAAATGATTAAGTGTTTGGTTTGGGTGCGAGCGGGTCTTGATCAGTGCAAAGTGAGGACGAAAGCACTAATCCTCCACTAGTTTATGTGCAGGTTCAGGCATGTTCGGCTCCGGGCGGAGCTTGGCTTGGACGTGCCGAGGCATGGAGTCCTTGGCGTTCAAGGGGATCTACGGTATAGGCGTTCGGACTTGCGACATGGAGATGTTCGGCCGAAGACTACTTGGTGGCTATCAAGAGGCATAATGTATGAAACAATGTAATCCTTTGTGAGCTAGAGAGATCATGAGCGTTGTAGCCAATTGGCATATATGTTGGGCTATTCAGAGCCTTTGTAATCTTCAGTTCATTATGAATAAAAGAGATTCTTGTGTTATACTTTGTTTCCTTCTGTTGCTTATGTTACGAATTTGAGATAATCACTATGTGAATCGTTATCTTGCCTTGCACGAGCGCAACTCCAGGCTCGTACGGCATCACGTCCCAGCGAGGACGACGATTCGGGTAAAATCTAGCGAGGACGAGCGATTTCTCGGATCGGGGAGTGACACTTGTCTCCCCTTCTTCCTCTCCTGGGCGGTTCCCTTGCCGGCGTAGCCATCCTCGGCCATCGCCGGCCACCCTCCTCTTGGCGACCCGTCCTCCTCCCTCCCCCAGCGAGGGCCTTACGAGCCGCGCCCTCCACGGGCTTTGTGCCCCCCTCGAGCCGTGCGCCCTCTCTTGGGCGACGTGTCCCTTCCTCGGCACGCGTGCACGCAGCCTCGGTTTTCGTTTCTTTGCTTTAGAATTTCAAAAATTTTGAATTTCAAAATTTTGAAATTTTGATATTTTGTTTCAGCTTTTCTATGGTTCCAGAGCCCTTTTGTGCATTTGGGCTTGTTTTGCTTCTCTGGGAGCTCTCTTTAGTTCTCAATAAAAGGTTTTTTCTTTAAAATATATATATTATATATATATATATATATAAGTGATTAATAAAAAAATATATATAAGTGATTAATAAAAAAAACCACGCGTTACTGTTCACTTTGTGAACAGTAATAATGAATTCCCGACCTTCACCCCTCCTTGGCCGCGAACAGAGACCAAGGATATTGCTTTGATTTGAATCTCAGAAATTTAAATTTGCCAACAAGATTGTGAATCCAATCCCATCTCTAAATAAAGCCAAATCCTAAGCTACCTATCCATCCAATTCGAATTGGATTAGAAAATCAAATACACTGTATAAAACCGATATCTAAGGCTGAACCCTTGATTCCTCACAAATGTTCCATCAATACTTCTCAAAACCAACGCACAACAACTCTTGAACGACCCCAACACCCAAGCGACTTCGTTCAACCGCCTGCATGCCATGGGTCGCTTCTGGATCGCCGGGAAGTGCCACCACCGACCGAGAACAGAGGAGACCGATCTGATAAAAAATGGTCCAGGTATCCTAATTTTGACCCCCATAACTTTTTACCTGCTTGATCATTTTCGATTCTACAAGGTCCTGTACGAAGCCTACATAACCCTCTTCGATCTCCTTCGAAGGGAATTAATTATAACATACTGGTTTGAGCAGAAACTCGACGCAAAGTTGAGAAAAATCTGTACAAAAATAGAGCTTTAGGGCTGTCCATAACCCCGACTTGGAAGAGTAATTTCGACCCACACACTTAGATTTTTCCAAAACTAATTAGAAACAGTCCAAGTCAATATAAACGAGATTGAAACGCACCTGGTAGTTTAGAATTTCAGTTAGTATGCATTAACCGATTCGTTGTTAAAGTTTGGAGAAAAACTCTTCTTAAAACTATATAAATTATGAAAACCTACAGATATGGTGTGCGCCCCGACAAACCAGGCGACGTGGTCGTGCACTATACGTATCAAAAGGTGCGTATGGATGTCACCGACGTGTGGGAACTGAAGAAACTCGATTTCGTTGCACGTGCACGACGAAATCAGTACGTATCCGTCGAGATACCCCTTTATCGACCTTTTGCAAACTTGGCCATAACTTCGTGTACATTCGTCGTATCTAGACGAAACTTGTGCCAATAGGACGTATCAAAATTCTGGTCCTGTGTGCCAAATTTGGTTAAAATTCTGGTCCTGTGTGCCTATTTGGCGGGCCCGCGATCCGATCCAACGGGCAAAATTATATATGGCCCACCGGAATCTAACTCTGGACATCCGGTTGGATTTGTCTCCTCAAACAAGATCTGTAGACATTTAGTTTGACGACATTAATGTCACTACCACATTTCTAGTTTGAGGGTATTTTTATCATTTTTGGGTTTATTTGATTTTTATATTATTTATTTGAATTTATGGAATTTTTAGGAATTATTTTGGATGATGGTTGACTAGGTTGACTTTGACTAGCATTGACTTTGGTAGACTAGTCTAGAAGCTAACCCTAGTTGTGACTACCTTGGTTAGGTTAAGTAACCCTATTCTAAGTAGAGTTAACCCATGATTAGTCTTTTAGACTCAAGTTAGAATAGAGAAGGCTTTTAGTCATAAGCCATGACTTATGGTTTTGAAACCATTGATTATCATCTTAAGCCATAGAGGCCCAAAGCCCATAGCCCATAGCCCATCACTAAACCCTAATCCCAACCCACTATGGCTGGCCACATTGGGAACCCCCCTATTTATACTCTCTTCCATTTAGGGCTAGCCTCTTTTAGGAAAGATCACAAGTTGGAAAAAGAGGTAAATCCCATCTTTAGAAATTCATAGAAAATCCATTTTAATTCCTTTTTCTTTCAAACTAATTGCATTAGATTCTAATAGTCTTCCTCTTACCGTTCATGGAGGATAATCTCAGTTTGTGGACAATTTAGGAGAGTTGGCTAGCAAGGAGGAACCCCCCATTTAAAGCTTTCTTTGGTTTTTAACACCTATAGGTAATTCCTTCAAAACTTATTGAAATTGCTGTTATTATTGCATTTTAGCCTAGGCCTAGGAGTCCCCTAACTGTAGGAATCATTTCGTGTCTTGGTGGACTCATTTCGTGTCCATATTGGACACGTATCCGACAGGATACTTAGGTGTTTGTGGAAATGTCTCAAAGGATTTAATGTTGCTGTTTTCGAAATGTTTTTGCATAAGATTGTAGATCTAGAGATGGCTTAGGCATTTCCATTCGACTGAGCTTAATTTAGTGTCGTGTCGTGTCGGGAACTGGATACGAACACGTTATTTTGACACCGTATGTACTGCCCTGCTACTCGAGGGGTCGTACTCGTTGGACACGGCGACTCAGGTCATGCCACTTAGCGTGGGCCAAGGGGCAATGACTGACACGAGGTCCTCCAAGTTGAAGACGCTCTCGTGTCGTGTCGGACACACACTTAACCCTGCAAGGGGACTCCATAGCCCTGTGTACGTGTAATTTTGGGCTTCGGATACGGCTCTAGAACTCTGGACACGATACCTATGGACACGATACCGTGTATGGGACACGAAGACCTACCCTAGGCGTACCCCCATGTACGAGCACGGGAATTGGGTTACACTATGTCGAGAGCTAGAGGCGCGTGCACGAGGCTGCACTGCTGTGCAGTATAAGCTACCCTATTTTATTTTCTGTTGATGTGGACACGCCGTATCTGGCTATGGTGGACACGAGGTGACTTGTATGACACGTGCACAAGTGTATTAAGGTTTACCAACCATTATATTTACATCGTAGCATGATTTAACCCATCTAATCCAATTACCCTAAAAATCCTGATACCATATTGTAGAAGCATGGAAAAGAACATGATTGCCCATACGGCTCAGAATAGGAAAACCCATGCGGTTCAAAAACAAATAAGCTTCATGCGGCTCAAGAGCATCATGCGGTTCAAAAGTCACCAACTTGGATATGCGGCTCAAGCAAACACCACGTGGCCTTCTGTGGTTCGCTCCTGTAATTGGCCATTAAGTAAAGGCCATATTTAATGCTCTGACATAAAGGAGAACTGACGGCTCTGATATAAAGCTGCCATAAAGACCCTGTCATAATGGTAGACTCCTAGGGAAACGAAGGAAATCTCTGACACAAACCCCAAAATCCTTCATGCGGCCTTGACACGTGGACAGTCGCATGCGGCTCAGGCAGAGGCCACCCCATGCGGCTCAGGCAGAGGCCATCCCATGCGGCTCAGGGAGAGGCCACCTCATGCGGCTCAGGCAGAGCCTACCCTATGCGGCTCACGAAGACTATCTTCATGCGGCTCACTGAGAAGCCACCCATCATGCGGTCACCTATGCTCATGCGGCTCAGATCATTTCCATACGTGGCCAGTCTTATGCGGCTCAGTAAGGAACAATCCTCATGCGGTTCGGATTTCCTAAGTGGCTCGTGGTTAAGACACGTGGCAGAAGATTAGTTTTTCCCGCTTCCCTACAGCTAGCAACATAATAATAATGGGACACGTGGCATCAAATCGATCAAGATTGATCAACAAATCCCAACAACCAGGTTTAGTGCCATCCTCATAATTACTGGGATCAAATCAGATCATTTGCAATCATGCAAATTGAACACGTGGCCGGAGATCCGAGCTTGGTATAACAAATCATGAAGATTTATGGCAATCATCATTAATTGACCACAGAGATTTGATGTAATCTACATTAATTACCAAGATTTGCTACAATCAGAATGAAGGGCCCAGATTAATTGTTCCTTAACCGTCGACTTATCAAGGAGGCAATCATTGCAAACCCAAATGATTGCATCCTACTCCTATAAATAGCAAGGTGCCATTCCCTTGCGAAGGAGGACTTTTTTTCGAAGAGCACCAGAGTACCTGGAGAGAGTTGAAGAGAGAGAGAGCAGAGAGATAAAGGCACGCACAGAGGGCATCCTGAGAGCATTTCTTCCCTGGAGCCAAGGCTACATCCGATCGTCCAAGGAGTAAGGCAGAGCTGCCGTCGCTTTCCCGAGCCTCTACCATCACCCCCCAGAATCTAAAATAAACAATTGTACTTAGATTGCTGTACCTAGGTTTTCGTCCCTAGGCTTTCTTTGTACAAGCGAGTTTGTATTGTGAAGTAAAAGTCCAGTCCTCCGATAATTGTTCTGTTCTTTTATATTTCATGGCAAATACGATAGCGACTCTGCTGGGAACAAATTTTACCACGGCTGAGGAGTTGGTGACCCAATCGGATGCAGCCAAACTTGGCTCCACACAACAAAAGATGGTCGTCCGCTTCGACAAACAGGCGTTTGAAGAAATGCTCTCCGACGGAAGCGCTGGCCCGGTCCAGAAGCGAACCCGCACAAAGAAGGCTCGCAGGGAGTGGAGGCCAAAGTCATTTGTGCCTCTCCAAGCTCTGGACGGAGTACTCTCGGCTGCCCAAGATGGCAAAGGCAACTCTCATGCGGCCCTACTTCAAGTCGTAGAAGACTCTGCTGTCCCCAAGTCCGGCAGAGGAAAGCACTACGATACTGGACTTGCAGGGACAAAGAGTGATTCTATGTGCTCCAGGAAGAAGCCGAACAAAGGCACTAGCCGCAAGTAGAATATTCATGCGGCCAAACTTGCCAGCCGCATGAATAATGTCCATGCGGCCGAAACTGCCAGCCAAATGCATAACCCTCATGCGGCCAGGATTTCCAGCCGCATGGAGAAGACCTATGCGGCTGAGACTTCCAGCCGCATGAAGAAAGCCCATGCGGCTACGACTGCCAACCGCATGAAGACTGTTGAGTCCAGCCGCATGTCGCCTGCTCCACGCGGCTCAGTCTTCGACCGCCTCTCCTATGGTCCTGATCTCTCGTGCTCCCGAGAAGACATGTCTGACTCTTCCTATTATGTGCCCTCACGCACCAGAGTGAAGAAGTCTGGGACAGCACGAGCTTGGCAAGCTCAGTCCGCTGACCCGACCTTTGACCATCCGAGCGTTCCATATACTGTTATACGGGCCTCTGATGGGAAGTTGTACAGAACCACTCGAGTCCAGCTCCAAGCAGCAAACGGACAGGATGGTTCCCAAAAGTCTTCCAAAATCCAGGGAGCAAACATGGTCGTTCCGGACCCATCTGACTTGCGTGAGGCTATCCTCCACAAGCGCAAGGAAAGAGAGAGGGCCTCGGGGTGCAAAGAGTCCTCCCACGGACGTCACTGCACCCAAGTCATCGTCAACTGCTATTACAATAACGCGGCGGTACGAGAAGACCAGCAGTCCGTCTTCCAAAGACTGCAATAACCATGTTCAGAGGATGAGGCACCTCCCGTCGTCTCCTGCAACTCTGCTCAGAAAATCCTCGCCGATGGGAGAGGGAAGAAGACAAACATTTTCAGCCCGAAGATTTCAACCACTATGACAAAGAGACTGTCGTCTAAGCGGTTTCCTACCACCGGAGTTTTCCAAGGTACCCGTTCAAAGATGAAATCTGCTACAGTGGGAGATTCATCGTCCACATCACTAGGGGTTGCTGGAATTGGGGGTAGTACTCCTCCGAACCTCCACGACAATCCAATGTTCCAAAGAGACGAGCTGGGGGAAATAACTCTCCCATTAGATGCAGCAAATCTCGACGTCCCCGATGACGTCCACAATTCCCAAAACGAGGCAAACTCAGAAGATGGGGGTACCGTTCCTTCTGAGTCCAAACCAGAGGAAGACATTATCACATACCCTGATGACTTCTCGTTACAGGGGTACGATTCGGAGTCTACGTCATCCACCGTCCCTTCCACTTCTACTCATGTCAGGACGACATTCATGACAAACGACAAACATGATGGCCCCAGTGATCACCAACGCATCGACACTCTAGAGGCCATTCTGCGCACTTTGGTAAAATCCGTGGACGAGATCAAAGCAGCCCTCCTTACTCTGCAAGGAGGGATGCCTGGCCAAACAAACTTGGGTCTTGCGGTCAATGCAGACTCAAACTCAGCGGCACCAAACCCGGGCAATATTCTTCTTGAAATGTCGGCTCCTACCGCTGCAGACGAAGCCAGAAAGGCAATAAGAGAGGTCCAGGAGCTCCGGGCCATATTCTACGCCCGAGAAAACTGCCAAGACCTCAGGATACGACAACCGTATCCCGCTACGTGGAGAGATATTTCCTTCCTACCAAAGTATAAACCATTCCACATCAATCTATATGATGGGAAGACCTCCGCAAGTCGGTACATCACTTACTTTGAGGTCACTACCGACCATCTATCCCATGACGATGCCATCCTTACACGATTATTCATCGGAGCATTGGAAGGGGTCGCCTTCGACTGGTACCATAACCTGCCAGACAACTGCATCCACTCCTTCGCCAGCTTCAAGCGCATGTTCTTGGAGAGATTCTACGAAGTAGGACAGGACATCACAATGTCCACCCTCATGGACGTTGTTCAAGGGGAGAAAGAGCTGACAAAGAACTATATTGAGCGGTTCTGCCAAACCGCCATGAAGTTTCCATCCGGTAATCCGGATTCCTCCTTAATTAAAATTTACCAAAAGAGACTGCTTCCAACAATCAGCCTCTGGATGGGTGAAAGTCAATTTAAGGACTGGAAGACGTTTATCATCAGTGCCACTAGCGTCGAAGACAGGTTGAAGAAGGCTCGCCAACTGGGATTGCACATCTCTGAGGGAGAGGACAAGGGCAGGCGTCCTAATGCCAACAACAACAATAGGGGTAGCTCCACCAACAATCGGGACAACAAGGGCAAGCAAGCTATGGTGGCCGATACAGCCCAGAAACCTGAGTCAAAATTGGTAGACAAGCAATGGCCACAAATAACCTACTCCTTCGAAGACGGTCATGTCAAGCCCATCTTGGACATGCTCATACAAGAAGATAGAATTCAGCTCCCTCCACCAAGACGGGAACCTTGGCCGGCATAAATGAAGAGCCCAAAGTACTGCTATTACCACCGCTACGTCCACCATGCTACACACGACTGCTACCAACTGAAGCGATACATCCAACATCTCATCGATTCAAAGGCTCTGGCCATTGACTTCGAGAAGGTAACCGTGGCAGCCAATATGGTGTCTGTACAGTTTGGCAGCTTTCCTCCAACAGAGACTCAAGACGGTGGTACCCATCCCTCGGGCGACAATGGAGATTGCTAATCTTCCACCTCTTCGAGATCAGGCTACTGGTCTGGTACCTCTCACCACGTCACGAGGGGAGGTCATGTGGGTCCATCCAGATTTGGTACCAGAAGTGACTCAGTCCATACCACCCTCCGTTGGCAAAAAGGGGAGTAGAAAGGTCAGATCCTGCCGCACAATCTCGGTGGATATCGAAGAAGCCACAGCTGTCGTCACTCGGTCTGGTGCTCAGTCCCAACCTACGCCAGATAACTCGGCTGAAGAGCATCAGCCGGCCACTGCTGACACTCCGGGACCTTTCCAACCTCCAACAACCGACAAGCCTAGGCCGAAGGAGACTCGCTTTGACAAATCCCTCCGAAAAGAGGCACCTCATGGGCTGGAAAGGCCCTACAACTTTGAAATCTTGGCACAATTGGCCAACACACCGGCCAAATTATTATTATACGAGCTCCTGAGACTCTCCAAGGATGTTTGCGCGGCTTTGAGTGACGCACTCCAGAACGCCGACGCATATCTAGCTCAGGTCAACCTCACGGGAGAGAGCCCGCCTATAGATCTCCAAGACAGCGCTTGCACAGGAGCGATGCCCAATATTGTCTTCACTCCACAGGATATGCTCATCAAAACCAACCTGCACGATCGACCATTATATTACACTGGAAATATCGACGACGTGAAGGTGGATCGGATGCACATTGATCCTGGTTCTTCCATAAGCATTATCCCAAAGGGTATGTTACATCATCTCCGTATTCCTATGCATCGCCTGACGCTAACAAGCACCGCCATTAGCGGTTTCAATTCGGGCAGGAGCTACCCAATTGGAAAGATTCGCCTGATGTGCCAAATCGGCGATCTTCAGTCAGAAGTAACCTGTTACGTCATAGATGTAGACACTTCCTACAATATCCTCTTGGGGCGCCCTTGGATACACGATTACATGATCGTGTCTTCCACGCTGCACCAGTGCTTCAAGTATGTCGACATACACGGCTTCGTGAGGACAGAATTTGCCGACATCGATCCCTTCAAAGGGGTCGAATCCTACTACTCAGATTTTTGCCTATACGAAAAGTCGAAGAGGCACCTTGGTGAAGGAGATATACAAGCTCGCACTGAGACGGCCACAGGATCAGAGGAACATCTGACGATCCACCTCCAAGCTCGCAAACCTGGCAAGTCCGCACCCCTTACGGCCGCTCTGCGTAAGGACGCAATCAGCCTCTCGGCACAAGAAGAGCAAATGATAATCCGACTACCAAGGTCCGGCCAAGCGCCAAGACCCACAACAGAGCCACTGACAATCAGACTGCCTAGAGTCGGCCAGCAACAGACGGAGAAGCTCAATCCCTCTGACAAACCAATGACGATACGTCTTTCCAAGAAGAATTATCACCCCGATGTAAAGTCGGGGGCGTCTAGCGAGCCAACCACTCCCCGTCCAGCGTCGAGTACCAAACTGGGGGTCTCTAGTCTGCCAACAACTCCACGTTCTGCTCCACCAGCAGAACTTCTGATGATCAAGTTGGCCAAGTCATCCTCTCAGTCTTCATTTATACAGGGGGTGGCTGAAGAAGAACCAGAACTAGCCAAGTATGTGGCCGCTCACACTGATGTTCCATCAGCAGATGATGTAATTCCGCTAGAAAAGATACCTTACTTCATCAATAAAGGGCTATCTTTGAACTACATCGAGCTTAACAAGCTTTGTACAATCTATGCTATAGAGCACGGTATAGGCACTCACCTATACACACAGGTGACAAATGTTTATACCGCAAATCAACTCACTCCAGTGGAAGATGCTTACCGCATAAACGAAGGAGGGGACTATCCAATCATCTTCGGCCGAAAAAATAATCCACAGCCCTTCAAGATGGAAGAAGTTGAGCTCGAACCTGACATCGGGAGATTGCCCCTTTATCTGTATAGTTTCCAATCCAAGTACCTTATGCACAAACAAGGATATGATCTGGAAATTACACCAGGCTTGAACTACGGAACTGGACGGCGGTTACCCTTACAATCGCCGATCCCGGCTGGGAAACCACGAGATTACTATAACAAGACCAGATGTACTTGAGCAAGATCCTCGTCCAAAATAGGAGGATCGGAACTCTCAGTACTACCGCTGTCAGATTGGGGCTCCTCCTTTACAGTAACGGGTGCCAGCTCTCCTTTTTGTTCCTCCTCTGCCGGTGTTACCTCCTTCTTAACAAGCGATGATTCTTGTTTGAAAGGGGGCAGCAACTCTTCCTTCACAATGATCTCAGCCTTCAGCAGGGTTGCTGCAAGAAGCAAAGGTAAAAAAGAAACAAAGTCAAAAGATGGTCAGAGCCTTATGCGGCACAGTCTAAAAGGGAAGCTCATGCGGCTCGATGCAGCACAGCCTCAGGCGGCCCAATTTAGACGAGCTTATACGGGCTCGATTTTGAGGGACCCATGCTGATCTGATCGACAGGCCATTATGCGATTCGGTTTACGAAGTGCTCATGCGGCCCACTAAGACAACTCCCATACAGCTCGGACATGGGGTATACTCCCATGCGGCTTGGTAATAGGACATGTATGTGGCCCATACAACTCGAAATAGTTTGCATAAAGCATGCAACAGAGCCGTCGTTAGGGTTTCGAAGAATATGACTTTCCTAAATCCTTACCCTTAACAGCAGGATGAACGTCGAAGTGAGCTTCGGGTGCCGCAGTCGACGAAAACGCCGCCCTCTTATCCTTCGCCGCAACAGTCTTCTTGGGAGCCATCGGTGATCGAAGAAGAGGATGACAATCGGGGCAGGAAAGGTTTGAATTAAAGGAGAGAGTAAAGAAGTTTCTTCTCTTAAATCCTCTTATTTATAGGAGGACAAAAGGGGGGGCACGTAGACCAATAACCGCTTCGGGTCGTGTGCTGCAGGCAAAACAAAACCGACTCCTCGGATTTCGCCCCCTCTCATAAAGGAGATTCACCCAGGGTATAAAATCCAAAGGTTTAATGAACCGACCCTTGGGATTCCCCCAAAAGATAGCTCTAAAACGAATTAAAGGCAATTAATGACACGAACAAGTGGCAGGGAGCCCATGCGGCTAGGAAATTTATACGGCTAGATAGCCCATACGGCAAAGAGGTTCATGCGGCCAGAGCATCCTATGCGGCCAGCGGAGATCACATAGACATGCTTCTTATTCAAAGTATTTCAATTTTGCAAATTGAAAACTTTGAAGGGGGTCTTGTAGAAGCAAGGAAAAGAACATGATTGCCCGTGCGGCTCAGAACAGGAAAACCAATGCGGTTCAAAAACAGACGAGCTTTATGTGGCTCAAGAGCATCATGCGGTTCAAAAGTCACCAACTTGGACATGCGGCTCAAGCAAACACCACGTGGCCTTCTTCGGACCGCTCCTGCAATTGGCCATTAAGTAAAGGCCCTATTTAATGCTCTGACATAAAGGAGAACTGACGGCTCTGACATAAAGCTACCATAAAGACCCTGTCATAATGGTAGACTCTTAGGGAAACGAAGGAAATCTCTGACACAAACCCTAAAATCCTTCATGCGGCCTTGACACGTGGACAGTCGTATGCGGCTCAGGCAGAGGCCACCCCATGCGGCTCAGGCAAAGGCCATCCCATGCGGCTCAAGGAGAGGCCACCTCATTCGGCTCAGGCAGAACCTACCCTATGTGGCTCACGAAGACTATCTTCATGCGGCTCACTGAGAAGCCACCCATCATGCGGTCACCTATGCTCATGCGGCTCAGATAATTTTAATACGTGGACAGTCTTATGCGGCTCAGTAGGGAACAATCCTCATGCGGTTCAGATTTCCTAAGTGGCTCATGGTTAATACACATGGCAGAAGATTTATTTTTTCCGCATCCCTACTGCTAGCAGCATAATAATAATGGGACACGTGGCATCAAATCGATCGAGATTCATCAACAAATCCCAACAACTAGGTTTAGTGCCATCCTCATAATTACTGGAATCAAATCAGATCATTTGCAATCATACAAATTGAACACGTTGCGGGAGATCCTAGCTTGGCATAACAAATCATGAAGATTTATGACAATCATCATTAATTATCCACAGAGATTTGATGCAATCTACATTAATTACCTAGATTTGCTACAATCAGAATGAAGGGCCCAGATTAATTGATCCTTAACCGCCGACTTATCAAGGAGGCAATCATTGTAAACCCTAATGATTGCATCCCACTCCTATAAATAGCAAGGTGCCATTCCCTTGCAAAAGAGGACTTTTTTTCGAAGAGCACCAGAGTACCTGGAGAGACTTGAAGAGAGAGAGCAGAGAGACAAAGGCACGCACAGAGGGCATCCTGAGAGCATTTCTTCCCTGGAGCCAAGGCTGTATCCGATCGTCCAAGGAGTAAGGCAGAGCTGCTGTCGCTTTCCCGAGCCTCTACCGTCACCCCCTAGAATCTAAAATAGACAATTGTACTTAGATTGCTGTACCTAGGTTTTCGTCCCTAGGCTTTCTTTGTACAAGCGAGTTTGTATTGTGAAGTAAAAGTCCAGTCCTCCGATAATTGTTCTGTTCTTTTATATTTCATGGCAAACACATGTTATATTCAGTATTTTCCAGTTTTGGAATTCAAAATTTGGCATCTATTTTAATCCAATATAATACTCCTCATTGCATGTTTACATCCTAATATAGTTCTCCTACATGTATTCTAGCTATAGGTCAATTTTGGGATGAATTGGTGGAGTATTGATTTCGAAATTGGTATATGTAGAACTATCATTGGTTTGAACTCAAAAATCTGAGATTAAGTTCATATGTTAACTGTCACTTGATCCTTGAATCTTAAAAACTTGAGGATGATTCACCCTTCACTGTTTTCTATTTCTTTAGCACACACACACACAGACTTAACTATGACACTCTTACTCTTACACACACATTCCTGATTTTTATTTACACACAAACACACACACATTCATGTCCATATACACACACATATGTTAGCTACTATTTTTCCATTCTTTCCTATTCCTAGGTTATGCATTGCCAGGCCACTTTTCCTATTGGCAATCACTCACTTGTATACACATAGACACACTCCCCTCTACCTCACTTCTTCTATCCCTCTCTATATCTCTATATACCTATGTATATATATGCATGTATATATGTAATATATGTATATCTATATATGTAGTATATGTATGTATCTAGTATAGATAATTATGAAGAGTATGCAAATATGCATTTATGTATTTATGCATGTATGTATGTATGTATGTATAGGCATGTATGAATGACTTGAATGCATGATGAAATGCTAGAATGCAATATAAACATGAATGTGTATATATAGATATATGTGTAAGTATGTATCCATGAGTGTATGTATATATATGGTATGTACAATGTGGGTTGCTTGAGGCTTAGTGATGTTGCTTGGTAGACTAGTATAGGCTAGTTTAGCCTTGATTAGACTAATATAGACTAGATAGGCTTGGTTTAGGCTTGTATGGTCTTATGGGCTTGTTTAGACCTAGAATAACTTGTTTGACCTAATTTAGACTTGTTAGACCTAGTTTGACCATAGTTGACCTAGTTTGACTTTTAGAGTTGACCAAGAGTTGTCTTTGGCCTAGATTGACCTAAATTCATTTAGAATGCATTGAATTGCATCTTGTTATCATTTTAGACTTGTTGTGACTTGTGCTGTTCTGATTAGGAGCCAGACACCTCTCCTCGGACAGTACATTTCTCTCGAACACTTAGATAGCAGGCGAGTACATTCTCTGATTATTTCATATCCTGTTTAGAATTATTCTCCTGCTTTAAATTACTTTACTTGATACTGTCACGTTGGTCACACGAATTAGTACTATATGGATCCCTTCTTGAGATGTTATCCCCTTAGGAAGCATCGGATACTATATGTTTGTGCGTTTCACTTACATTGTGTATCACTATACTTCATGGTTCATTGATCACTTGTGACATGTACTCTCATGATCACAGAGTCTTTCTTGAATCTTCCATTTATGGGCATTCCTAGAATCACCCATTTTTGGGCCTATCATGTACACCCCTTATGGACCGTTACATGAATCATAACATAACCTGGCTGGATCCTTGTGTATTGATTGGGGGTACGGGGGAGTAGAAGTAGACATGTGAATAATATCCAAGTAGTGTAGCATCAAAATCTTTCTGTAGTATAGCATCAGAATCTCCTATGCCATTCACATGTTTATATTGTACTCTGACTCACTAGCCACTGTTAGTTCTCTACTTATAGTAGATGTTTCTATTACAGTTCTCTTTCTGTTTACATTTTGTACTTTCTTCAGTTTCTTTATCTTACTTTACTGCATGATTATATTTTCTAACCTGCTATGAACTGTTGAGATGTATTGTGCTCGCTCCGTCCTGATTAGGCACCGTTGAATGTTTATAGAGAATGAGGATAAGGCTGGTGTTGACACCTTCTATGGGATAGCCCTAGACGACACTTGTGAGCTGGACTCTCAGGAGGACCCAGCTCTAGCTGATGACATTACCCCTACTACCTAGACTAGTTTAGTTAGGCTTTATCTTACTTATGTTGTCTTGGGACTAGTTTAGTCTAGGTTTTACTATTTCTGTCATTTGAGATCTGGATTGTATATACTCTTTCATATTCAGTAGTTGAGACTTGTATTTCTGGATGTTTGCTGAGATGTTATCTTAGACACTTAGACTTTTCTGATCATATGTATTTCATTTGAGTTCTATATCATATCATGCTTCTTCTTCCTTAGTTGTGATTGAGTTACATTCTGCTATGTCACCCCCATTCGGGGAGTATAAACTGCTTAGCATTATATTGTTAGATGTTGTGACCTAGGACAGCGTTCTACCGTCGACACTGTGGCGTAGGCTGGACGTATCCACATCTCGTGCCCTTACTCTAGGGTGCGGATCGTGACACGTTTTTAGTGGTGGCCCATGCAGGTCTAGACTAGAAGTGTAGTGGTATTCGAACCAGAGTATCACTATATCCTGCAATAGGATATAGGACATTAGTTTTCAAGGTACTCAATCACATTTGGAAAAACTCTATTATTGCTATCTAAATCCTTACTGTCAACTGATTTCTTTTGAATTTTAACTGTCCGTCTTTGTTATATCGCTTCTTTCTCAGCAATTGATACCCTTGTTTGGTCTGTCTTCAGGATGGTGGAGACGCGGTCACAGCGTACCAATCATGGGGATTCTGTAGAGGGGACTGCTACCTCTCAGCCAGTTCAACAGGGTCAGGAGACTGCAACTCCTGCCACCTCTGCTCATATTAGAAACTCAGCAGCAGCAGCAGGGGGTATGCCTCCACCAGCTCGGAGACAAGACCCAGTCATTCCAGAGGTGCCTTTCCAGCATCCGTCGCCTATAGGATACGTGGACGCGGCACAGATGTTCGCCTACTTCCAGCAGTTTATGGAGGTGCAGCAGACCCAGCAGGCCAGGAGCATGGAGTTGGCCATTACGACAGTCGCAGCTCGACCAGCAATCTAGCAGCCGAGGACACCTGGGATAAAGTAGTTCCAGAAGATGAGCCCAGAGACTTCCTGGGGACGGAGGGAATTTTATATGATGACGAGTGGATCGAGCATATAGAGGAGATCTTTCGCATGGCCCGGTTACCGGCAGATCTCTAGATAGAGGCAGTAGCTAGCCGGATGCGAGATCTTACTCGCACCTGGTATCAGTCAGACCCCAGGATGGGGGTAGCCGGACAGACCTGGGAGGAGTTCAAGGGCTTCTTCAAGAAGAAGTTCTTTCCATATGCAGCGCTCCGAGCCTTGGAGTCGCAGTTTGAGAGCTTAGTTCAGGGGAGCCTGTCAGTAGATGAGTACGCTGGGGAGTTCGGCCGCCTCGACAGATTTGTAGAGGGCTTGAGCGAGAGGCAAAGGCCCAGAGGTTCCGAAAGGGTCTGGTCAAGGAAGTCCTTGAACAAGGGCAACAAGGATGCCACTTTCGAGAAGATTTTGACGGAAGCTTTATTGGCTGAGGACGATCTTGAGCTGAGGCTTAAGAGGGGGCGAGACCCTGTTGGGGGCAGCAGCAGCAGAGGCCTCACTTTCAGCACCAGCAGCCAAGGCAGTTCCAGCCACAGCCGTTCCAACAGAGACAGCAGCAGCAGCCAAAACAGCAACAGCAGGGCGAGAGACAGGATATCACTTGTGCTTACTGCAAGAAGCTAGGGCATGTCATCAATGAGTGCCGAAAGAGGCTGGGCCAGTACCTAGTGTGTGGTTCACCAGAACACCAGATGAGGGGGTGTCGTATGGGACGAACAGCTCAGGGAGCAGCAGTCAGAGCTCCAGCAGGCCAACAAAGAGGAGCAGACCTGCCGACACAGCAGCAGAGATTCGTTCAGCACCAGCAGCAGGCCAGAGGAGGCCAGTAGGGGTAAGCTTTCGCCATAGCGGCTGGAGACACAGAGGTGATAGGAGAGCTGATCGCAGGTTCGATTCTTCTCGACTCCAGTCCAGCTTTTGCATTATTCGATTCCGGTACTTTGTATAGTTTCGTATCAGTATCATTTGCGATTAGACATGGTATCATAGCTGAATCGTTGCCTAGGACTTACAAGATCACGGCCGGGGGTGACATTATCCTCGTGAGTGATGTTTGTAAGGATCGGAGTGTTGTTTTGGAAGGCCGTGAGTTGGAGGTGAGCCTGCTCGTAATGCCATTGCCGAACTACGATATAGTACTCGGTATAGATTGGTTGAGAAGGCACCATGCCAGCATTGATTGCAGAGGGGGTAGAGTTCTCTTCAGAGTGCCGGGGGAGCCAGAGTTCGAGTACTCCAGACGTCAGGCGGAGCAGAGCAGCAAAGTTTTCTGTGGAGTTTCGGTTGAGGAGCAGACGATTATATGGATGTTTTTCCAGAGGAGTTGCCTGGATTACCACCAGACAGAGACATTGAGTTCTCGATAGACTTGGTTCTAGGAGCGAAACCCATCTCTCAGTACGTCTATCGAGTGAACAACAGTGAGTTGGTGGAGCTGAAGAAGCAGGTGGATGAGCTACAGGATAAGGGCTTCATCCGTTCGAGTTCGTCACCATGGGGTGCACCAGTATTGTTTGTGCCAAAGAAGGATAGGTCAGTACGGATGTGTATTGACTACAGGGCACTCAACAACCTGACAATCAAGAACAGATACCCACTGTCGCGAATCGATGATCTTTTTGACCAGTTGAACGGAGCTCGGGGGTTCTCCAAGATTGATTTGAGGTCAGGTTATCACCAGATGAAGGTGAAAGGGGAGGATATTCCTAAGACCGCTTTCAGGATGCGGTACGGGCAGTTTGAGTTTCTGGTTATGCCGTTTGGGCTGACCAATGCACTAGCAGTGTTTATGAACTTAATGAACAAGGTGTTCTACCAGTACCTGGATCAGTTTATGGTGGTGTTCATTGACGACATCTTGGTGTATTCGAAGACCGAGGAGGAGCATGAGGAGCATCTGAGGATAGTGCTGGAGACTCTCAGGAAGGAGCAACTTTATGGGAAGCTCTCCAAGTGTGAGTTCTTCTTGGACCGGGTTAACTTTTTGGGACATGTGGTGATTGGAGATGGGATCTCAGTTGACCCCAAGAAGATCGTAGCAGTTGAGGCATGGGCAGCGCCGACTTCAGTGGCAGAGATCAGGAGTTTCTTGGGTCTGATAGGATATTATAGAAGATTTGTGCAGGATTTCTCCCGGGTTGCAGAGCCGTTGACTCGGTTGACCCAGAAGGATGCTGAGTATGTTTGGTCAGAGGAGTATCAGGCAGCTTTTGATGAGTTGAAGAAGCGACTTTCGACAGCTCCGATTCTGACAGTACCTTCAGGATCAGAGAAATTTACTATCTATAGTGATGCTTCAGGGAAAGGGCTGGGTTGTGTCTTGCAGCAGCATGGGAAGGTGATTTCCTATGCTTCCAGGCAATTACGTCCCCATGAGAAGAACTACCCTACCCACGACCTGGAGCTGACAGCAGTAATATTTGCTCTGAAGTTGTAGAAGCACTATCTGTATGGAAAGAGGATGGAGATTTTTATAGATCACAAGAGCTTAAAGTATGTGTTCACTCAGAAGGAGCTGAATATGAGGCAGCACAGATGGCTAGAGTTGATGAAGGACTTTGACATCCTACTTCAGTATCACCCAGGGAAGGCCAACGTGGTTGCCGATGCCTTGAGTAGGTATCCGACAGCCATGTGTTTGACTTTGGATCGGCACTTGCTTGCAGACTTGGAGAGCCTTGGGATTGAGGTGATCGTGCCCGGAGTGCAGATGCAGTTATGGGGTCTGCAGATTCAGTCAGACTTGGTGGAGAGGATCAAGTCGACACAGTTTGAGGACGTTGCTCTGCGGTGTCTCCGAGAGCAGGTTCGAGCAGGATTGGTGGATGGCGAGTTTTCTCTTGCAGAGGATAGTGCCTTGCGGCACGGTTCCAGGTTATGTGTGCCCAGCGGAGATCTCAGGGAGCAGGTTTTACAGGAGGCCCACAGATCTCAGTACCCTGTACACCCTGGTGCCAACAAGATGTACCGAGATCGGAGGGAGCATGCACTACCAAAATAAGTAATAATGGCGACAAAATTAGCGACTCCAGATAAATACGTTGCTAAGTTTTGTGCTTTTAGCGACGTTTTATATTTACGTCGCTGAATGTCACTATCAGTGACGTTTGAGCGACAGTTAGCGACACCATTAATGTTTTGGACAACTGATGTCGTATTCTAGTCGCAAAACGTCGCTAATTTTTTTTATTCAACAACGTTTAGCGATGCCACTTTTAAGACGTCCCCAGGTTTTAATAAATAGCGACGGTTAGCGACGTCTTTAAGTGACGTCGCTAAAGCATTCCATATAGGGTTCTGGCCCGATCGATTTTTCATTTTTTCACCAAAAATTTTCTAATCTCCCACTTGCGACGACCCCCTGCCCGACGACCCCATCCCTCCGACGACCACCCAGTCTCCTCCGCCGCTGCTCCAGTCCCGGCGACCCTGACCCAACCCCAATCTATGTCGGTAAACCCTAACCCTATCTCCCTTTTTCTGATGCGACACAGACATGACCCTTTCTGATGAGACACAGATACGACCCTTCGAATACCAGAGCTCATGTCTAGGGCTGTAAATGAGCCAAGCCGTTTGCGAGCTGCTCGAAGCTCGGCTCGATAAAAGCTCGTTTGAGCTCGATTCATTTAGTAAACAAGCCGAGCTCAAGCCGAGCTCATGTCTAGGGCTACAAATGAGCCAAGCTCGTTTAGGAGCTTGTTTAGAAGCTCGTTTGTTTGTTGAATTCTAATTTTATGTATGTTTGCATAATGATATGGTTGTGTGCTTTATATATTTATATATCCTTAATAATTGATATGAAGGAACTTTTTTAATTAAATTTTTATAAATAAATTGTTAAATTACAGGTACTTGAATTCAAGCGTAACTAGGTTGAAATCGAGCTCATTAAGCTTGAAATAAAGGTGAACAAGCTTGAAATCAAGCTTAATGAGCTTAAAATGAGCTTATCGAGCTTGTTTATCAAGCTTGAATCAAGCTTGCTTATCAAGCCAAGCTCGAGCTCAAACCAAGCCAAGCTCAAGCTTAATATAAACAATCTCAAGCCAAGCTCAAGCTCTAAAATAACACACTGTATATCATGTTTCAGTCCACTTACATGAATCTGTCCTGCATACCATAGAGCATATTATGTTTCAGTCTACCCTAGGTATGTGTTCAGCCCACATGTGTCTATTATATTACCTGTCCATCTTGTTGTATAACACACTGCATATCATGTTTCAGTCCACCCTAGGTATGTGTTCAGCCCACATAACCATGTTGCAGTCCATCTCATTAGAGTTCAGTCCATGGGTACACATGAACAGGTAGGTAGAATACATAACATGTACATTTATGTATAACATTTAATATTATCAGTTGTAATTAGGAACGATTTGCACATTAAGAAGTTTTTCCTTCTACAAACTACCCAGTTGACAAGATGGTAACCCTGCCAATTTTCCCTCCAATTTGCACATTATCACTTATGTCAAGCTCGACGATTAGCTCTAATATTCGAGTCATGAGTGGAATCGTACTTAAGTTTGGGTATTGGTTTTTACTAGATTGTATGGGGTAATGAGTTTGGGTATTGGTTTTTACTAGAGTTAAGGATAGGCTAGTGTATAGGTAATTAGGTAAATTGGCCATAGTAATGGTTTTACCTATGTGAATAGGATATTGGTAGGGCAAATACCTACCCAAACTTTATTCTCATATTGATACATAATATTCACAAATACCCTAGTTACAGACATTACTATTGGTGTTATTGGACTCCTAGCTTAGCTTAGCCCACTAAGCCCTAACCCATATCTTATACTTAGTACATGATTATGCAGAGTAACTCCTCTAATATGACTCATGCAGAGTCACAGTCTTTCTACTGAAGCTAACTCATACAAATATCCATCTATCTACTTCAATATCTGTAACCTACCTCTATCCACTTCAATATCTGCAACCTAACATTCTAAACCAACTGATTTGCCAACATCTGATTCAATATGCCGTCGCGATAATCTCTGACCACCGTACGCACAAACACGCGAAACAAAAGTTAGCAATACAAAAAGAAGATGACCGATAATCTCTGACCATTTAACTTAAAATGTCATGTGTACATATACTGCGGAAAGTGTAGACCGCATGAACTGACAAACGAGAATTTAGGGATCAAAGTTGTAACAAGTAAAGTTGTGTTTTGGATATATTCTATTCTTGTTAAGCTCTTTGTGCACAAAGCAAGATATAACGAATGCAGAATATCTCTCGAGTTTACGACTCTTGTATGCTCTATACTTGAGTTACGAACTCGCTATTTGTTTTGTATTCTCTATTTATAGCTTGCTTTGTGAACAAAGAGCTTGCAAGAGTTCTTTTTCCAAAGCACAATTTGACTTGTTCCAGCTTTGAGACCCTTATTTTCGTGCGTCATCAGTTCATGTCGGTCTTCACTTTCTCCAGTAACTTCCTCCAATTAACTCTATCCCTCGGTTGAGCTACTATTTCAAAGCTTTGACACTTGCATATCATTCACTACCTTGATGTATCTATCTTACAGAATTATGGAGCTGAATTACTATCTGCGGAATCGTACTTGGATCTACAACCGTCATCCTGATGACATGTACGGTATGCGGGATGAATTCATAGAGGGTGTACACTAGTTCCTGCTGTTTGCCAAGGCGTTCCCTCAGTACATGGACAGTACCAAAATTAAGTGTCCGTGTGTGAGATATCGCAACTTTAAATATCATCCAAAAGTGGATGTCACGTATCATTTATACTCAAAGGGTTTTACGCTGAATTACTATCAGTGGAGCGAGCACGGAGAACTTGTGTCTTTAGCATCGGAGTACGAGCCTTATGTGGATGTCCACAACAACGCTCCTTACAACGATGGGTTGGTGAACAAGGTTTTCGACGCGGCCGGGCCTAGTTTCGATCCGGATGATCATAATGCACCTGAGGAGGCACCGAACCCCGATGCTGCACAGTTCATGGAGTTGCTGGAGAATGCAAGGACTCTATTATATCCTGGTTGTGAGGATCATTCACCTTGGAGGTCGTTATAAGATTATTGAGCATCAAGTCCGATTTTAACATGTCGCAAGATTGCTACAACCGTCTTATGGAGTTGCTTATAGAAATATTGTCTGAGGGTGCAAAGTTGCCTAAAGACTTCTACCGGTCTAAGAGGATGGTTAGATCGCTCTGGATGGGATATGAAAAAATCGATGCCTGTTGCAACGGGTGCATGTTGTACTACAATGACGACAAGAATAAAGATGCCTGCAGATTTTGTGGTGTCGATCACTACATGGCATGTGGTAGAGAAAAGTATGTCGGTACCAGGAAGCCTACCTCTTCGATGCACTACTTGCCATTGATGCCGCGGTTGCAGCGGTTGTTTATGGTGAAAGAAACTGCAGAAAATATGAGTTGACATAAGCGGGAACATACCGAAGGAGTATTGGATCACCCATCTGATGGAGAAGCATGGAAGCACTTTGATCGAGAGTATCCAGATTTTGCTTCTGATCCGCGTAATGTCAGATTGGGTCTCTGCTCCGACGGTTTTACCCCATTCGGACTTTTGGGATCCCAGTATTCGTGTTGGCCTGTGATCGTCACCCCGTACAATCTACCGCCTTAGATGTGCATGAAGACTCCGTATATGTTCCTCACCGTTATTATCCCAGGTTCGAACAATCCGAAAAGGAACATCGATGTGTATTTACAGCCGTTGATTGATGAGTTGAATCAGCTGTGGGAAGTAGGTTCCAACACGTACGATGTATCTAGAAAACAAAATTTCCAGATACGGGCATCACTTATGTGGACCATCAACGACTTTTCGGCCTATGGAATGTTATCTGGATGGAGCACGCATGGTCGTCTTTCATGTCCGTATTGCATAGACAGCACTAAGGCTTTTCGTTTGAAACACGGAGGCAAACCGTGCTTCTTTGATTGTCATCGACAATTCCTGCCGATGGATCATCCGTACCGGAGGAACAGAAATGGTTTTCGTGCTGGCATTGTAGAGAAGGCTAATCCCCTGCCAAGGTGGCCCGGAAACACGATATGGAAAGAGGTAAAAGATTTACCAAGAGCTATTTAGCAGCCTGTTACGGGCTACAAGTGTGACGGATTTGGTCGCACTCATAACTGGACGAAGAGGAGTATATTCTAGGATCTTCCATATTAGAGCACCAATCTGATTAGACATAACCTTGATGTCATGCATATCGAGAAGAATGTGTTTGACAACATAATTAATACTGTAATGGACGTAAAGGGGAAGACGAAAGACAATCCAATGGCTAGATTGGACTTGGAAGAAATATGTAGACGTCCTGCATTGTATTTGATAGAGGATGGGAATGGGATGTTGAAGCAGCCTAAGGCAATTTTCTCACAGGAGGAGGATAAAGTGAGGCTTTGTAGGTGGATTCAAGGTCTGAAATTTCCAGATGGGTATGTTTCGAACTTGAGAAGATGCGTCGACCTCAAGGAGAACAAACTGACAGGTATGAAGAGCCATGATTGTCACGTATTCATGGAGCGGTTAATTCCGATTGTATTTTGGGAATTCTTACCGCATGCAGTTTGGGATCCATTGATGGAGCTTAGCATATTCTTCAGGGACCTTTGTTCTAAGAAATTGCTCGTTGATCGTCTAGAAAAGCAACAGAAGGACATTGCGGTAACACTGTACAAGCTAGAGAGGGTGTTCCCTCCTGGATTCTTCGACTCTATGGAGCATTTGCCGATTCATCTTTCCTACGAGGCACGTATTGGTGGACCCGTCGAATATCGATGGATGTACCCGTTCGAGCGACATTTGAATCACCTAAAAAGAAAGGTAAAAAATAAGGCTCGGGTCGAGGGTTCTATTTGTGAAGCCTATATTCTCGAGGAGATTACAAATTTCTGCTCCTCCTATTTCAAACCTCATGTTGCTACGAATAGAACGAGGGCTCCGAGAAACGATGACGGATATCAAGAATTTAATGATGGAATACTAAAAGTATTCAATGCATCCGGAAAGCCTTCGGGGAAAATGAAGAAGAGATATTTGAATGACGAAGAGCTAAGGGCTGCTCAGTTGTATGTATTACTCAATTGCGACGAGGATAAAGTGGAGAAGCTAGAGGGGTAAGTAACTCAGGATGATGAGTTTACGTCATCTCAATGTAATAGTATAAGCTAATATCATTGTACTAATCGACGGTTGCTTCGTTGTTTTCCAGCACATATAATGATGAGTTGAGGCTGGTTAGACCCTACCTAACAGACGAAGCATTAGAATAAGAAATAAGACGTCATTTTTCTTCTTGGTTGAGCGAATATGTAAGTAGTTCGGTAATTACTGGCCTCTTCTAATACAACTGCGCAATAAATAACTTATTATCGCTTCTTTGATATTCAGGTCGATCGTCTAATTTCACCCAAGATTGAATTAATTAGAACTCTTGCCAAGGGACCAATTACTTTTGTTAAAATATGGCCAAGTTACTGTGTCAATGGCTTTCGGTTCAAGTCGACAAATGCTCCGATCAGAGACAGCTTCCTGGATTTGATTCCACGAAAAACAGTTGTTTGTGTATCAAGTCTTCGAAGTACAAAGACGTCGATCCAGGAAATGATTTCTTTGGCATCTTGCGAGAGATTGTGGAGTTGTCATATAATAATGGCAGAAAATCTGCAAAGATCGTGTTGTTCAAGTGTGAATGGTTCGATCCGATTAAAAATCAAGGTTAGAAAATTGACAAGCATGGTCTTGTGGATATAAACTACAAGCGTAGATATCAAGGCTGCGAACCGTTTTTCCTAGCAACTCAGGCTCAGCTCGTGTACTTTACAGCTTATTCGAGACGAGGAGCAACGAAGTCTGACTGGTGGGCAGTATCAAGACTAAAGCTAGAGATACTTTTGATGTTGACGAAAAAGCTTACCAGGAGGACGAGCTACCTCTTGTAACCAATATTGTCGATGTGGACTCCATGAAAGTTACGCATTACACGACATATAATGTAGAAGATGTAGAATTATCCGAAGAGGAAGACGAAGCCGACGAAGGCGAAGATAAAAGTGAAGATAAGGAGGAAGAGGAAGATGAGGTCGAGGAAGACGAACAAGATGATTATTCTGAAGATGATTGAAAGAGATATACTTATCTGAACTTAGATATTTCTTCTAGAATATATTATCTGGACTTAGATGTTTATTGTAGAACGTATCATCATATGTTGTCTTGGTTATTATCTTGTCTTTGTTATACTTTCATATTTCTAGTCTCTATTATTTGTTGTACTTTCATATTTTTAGTCTCTATTATTTATTGTACTTTCATATTTCTAGTCTCTATTATTTTTTGTATTATCATATGCTGTTATCAGGTATGGCAGGTCATCGCGGAGTATTCCGAAGGGGACGACAAGGTCATGATCCTCCGGTACTTCCTACAGGTACTGCTAGAGGACAGAGTTTTCCTTCGGTACCTCCTACTGGTACCGGCTCTGGATCCTCGTCGCCGATTACTCCTCCTTATCGGACAGTAGCTGGGCCTGCTGGGACGACGTCACGTGGCATATCTCTTGGGACGAGTAGTTCCAGGCCTGTTGAGAGTGCTCGTCCGTCTAGCGTTCCTGCTGCTGATACGACGATGGAGACGGATGAACAGATGGCGGAGGCTACGCCGACGGTCGAGACGGTGGCGCCGATGGCCGACCAGCATCATGCAGATGATGCGTGCGCACCTCCGGAGGAGAGGAGGATGGAGATCTGGGTCGACGGTATAAAGTAGGTGTTTTGGTTTATAATTTTTTCTTTCTGTTTTTATCATAAATTAACTTTTTTTATGAATATAATATATTTGTATAGATATCGTCCTCCAGAGGTACAGAGAAGTCTAGGCCACATGCTGAGGCATAATTATGGTGGTGCTTGGATTAACTACTCTGATGCTTCGGGCGAGAGGAAGGCCTTCTGGTTTGCACGCTTCAAGGTTAAAATATATTTGCTTTTAACATGAACCATATAATTTTTGCATATTATATATAACTGATAAATATTTGGTTTGCGCTCTTCTAGGATATGTTTTTCTATCCACCGCACCGGGCCGAGCTTATCGAGGGAATGTTTTCTGCCGTCGTTGCCAAGCTGATCCGCGACGCTATCAATGATCAGAAGGATCGTGATCGTGCCGGAAAGCCGATCCAAGGTTTGATCATCCCTGATCAGTAGAATACGATTAAGGCTCGATTTGACGAGCCAAGGTACAAGGAGAAGTCGGAGAAGGCCAATGCGGCTAGGCAACATGCCTCGAAGTGGTACGGTGGGTCGATTCCGATGACAGAATATTTCCGTCGTCTGGTATGTCTTCCACTTTTAGAAATATTATTTTAATGCAAAATTGATAAATTATTACTAAGATAATATATTTAATTACAGGTAAGGAAGGTCGGTAACGCCGACATGGTGACCGTCTTCCTGGCCACCCATCGTCGCGGCGGTGACCTTATTGACGAGAGGGCCGAGCAGAATTATGTAAGTATTATAATATGTTATCTTAATTTAATACTTCGTGTCAATTTTAATATAAATTAGTAAATATGATACAAATAAATATTCATGTAGTTAGTAATAATAAGTACATTAATTAGAAATTAGAAATTATATAGTACTATCCATACTTTCTAGCCGAGTATCAGAGGCTGCGGGAACGGGCGGCTGCTAGTGCACCTGATGCAGGAGAGGCCGGTACTTCCTCGCAGCCCACTCAAGCTCCGTCGGTGGACGAGCTGTGGATGACCGCCGCTGGTGGACTCCGTAGGGGTACGTACTACGGTACGGGATCCTATGGCACCCTAGTTGCGGCCCAGTCTTCTAGGGCATCTCCTGCTAGTGTGCATTGTCCACAGCCGTCCTAGGAGTCTGCCCGAGTCCACCAGACGATGGAGTCTCTCCGTGCCGACCTGCTACGACGGATCGAGGAGCAGTCTCAGCACCCTATGGACGATCCTGCACTGCTAGCACGATTGGATGCGCTCGACCGCGACATTATGGACCTCATGGAGACGACTGAGAGGACAGAGCGCACCGTTGGAGGGTTAAAGCGCACGGTAACGGAGCTGCAGACAGGACAGATGACCAGGGCCGAGAGGCTGAGATTGGCACAGGATTCGATGGTCCAGAGCAGTGATAGAATGTTATCTATCATGGATTCATACCACCAGCGACTTACAGCGTTGGAGCGTGTTGGTCCTCCGGGTGCGCCTTCATCGTCGTCGACTCCGCCACCTCCACCGCCTTCTTCTTCGACACCGACTCCACCGACGTCACTGTCTGCTCCATCGGTATCAATTTCACTTGAGGAGTATGAGTTGTTCTTATCCATTCGTCGCGTCGGTGCCCCTCCTGCACCAGATTCCTAGTAGTCCTAGTTAGGACTGTTTGTTTGTGTTTGTTTCATTCTTTGTTTGTGACTTGGATATTTGTTGGTTGTGACTTGGATATTCTATTTGTTGGTTGTGTGTAGACTTTGGTTATTTGGTTGTAGATTTTGTTATTTGGTGTAGACTTGGTTATTTGGATACTTGTTGTTGTGTGATTGTTGTAGACTTGGTTATAGGGACTGAAACCTGTGTACAGTGAGAAATGGACATTCTGAGAACTGGATATTGTGTGATTGTTGTAGACTTGGTTATAGGGACTGAAACCTGTGTACAGCGAGAAATGGACATTCTGAGAACTGGACATTCTGTGATTGTTTGGATCCTATTCTACAGTGAGAAATGGTTATCTTTTTAAACTGCAGGAAGAAATGGACATTCTGTATTTTATTTTTTTATTTTTTTGTAGATTTAGCGATGTTTACCGACGTTTACCGACGTCCACCGACGTACGTTTGCGTCGGTAAACGTCGGTAAATCCGCAATATTTTCCAGAGTACCGACGTTTACCGACGTCCTTATACGTCGGAGAACGTCGGTAAACGTCGGTAATTATCCCAGGAATTACCGACATTTAGTGACATTTTAAACGACGATAAACGTTGGTAAATTCCCAGGATTTTATCGACGTGTAGCGACTTTGAACACGTCGCTAAACCACCGACGATACGACGGTAGACGTCGATAATATAATGACGTATATATACGTCGGTACACGTCGGTACTAGCGACGTTTGGCGATGTTTTGAAGATCAGCGATTTACATTTCCGCGACAAGCCCAAAACGTCGGTAATTTCATCGCTAAATATTTTTAGCGACAAAATTTGTCGTTTTAGCGACATCTTTAGGCATCGTTAAAACGACTTATTCTGGTAGTGATGTTTGGTGGTACGGGATGAAGTGGGAGGTAGCTCGCTTCGTAGCTAGGTGCTTGGTCTGTCAGTAGGTCAAGGTAGAGAGACAGAGGCCCGGTGGATTGTTGCAGCCGCTGTCCATTCCCGAGTGGAAGTAGGAGCATATCACTATGGATTTCGTATCTGGATTGCCGCGTACACCAGGAGGGAAAGACGCGATTTGGGTCATCGTTGACAGGTTGACCAAATTGGCCCACTTCTTGCCATTCAAGGTGGGTACGTCTACAGAGAGGCTTACGGAGATGTATATGCGGCAGATAGTCAGGATTCATGGGGTTCCAGTCAGCATCATCTCGGATCGGGATAGTCGCTTTACTTCCTATTTCTGGAGGAGTCTGCAGACTAGCTTGGGCGCTCAGCTCAAGTTTAGTATTGCATACCACCCCCAGACAGACGGACAGTCAGAGAAGACTATTCAGACACTCGAAGATATGTTGCGGACGTGCATCTTAGACTTTGGAGGTTCCTGGGAGGATCATCTATATTTGGTGGAGTTTGCTTACAACAACAATTTTCAGGCCAGCATTGAGATGTCACCTTTCGAGGCTCTGTACGGGCGTAGGTGTTGTACACCCTTATCTTGGGATGATATTGGTGATCGAGATTTACTGGGACCAAAGATGGTTGTTGATACAGCCGAGAAGGTGAAGCTCATCAGGGACAGACTTCGCGTGGCGCAGGACAAACATCGGCACTGGGCCGATAGCCACCGAAGGCCGTTGGAGTTTGGGGTACAGATTAGAGTAGGATTAGATTTAGGTTGTTTGTTTGTGTTTTATTGATCATGTTTGTTTATCATAATTAAATTGAGACCTTGCTTGTGATTAGGTTGGAGACCAGGTTTTCTTGAGGATATCTCCGACTCGTGGTACGATACGTTTTGGTGGAGGTGGAAAGCTTAGCCCGCGCTTCATCGGCCCTTTCGTTATCAGCGGGAGAGTCGGCGACGTGCCTTACAGGCTAGACTTGCCATCTGCACTAGTAGGTGTCCACAACGTATTCCACGTATCACAGTTGAGACGGTATGTGGCTGATCCTAGCCATGTGCTCGACCATTCGGAGATTGAGGTTGGGCCTTCTCTCAGCTATCCAGAGCAGCTAGTGGAGATTCTGGATCGACGGAAGAAGGTACTGAGGAACCAGGTGATACCTTTGGTTTGCGTCGCATGGAGGCATCATTCTCCAGGAGAGTCTACCTGGGAGCGGGAGGATGAGATGCGCGAGCGATACCATATCTTTTTGGACCGTGAGGTATACTTCTATCCTTCTCATCAGTTGCATTTCGCCTTTCAATTTTGAGGACAAAATTCTTTTAAGGAGGGTAGATTTGTTACTACCACATTTCTAGTTTGAGGGTATTTTTGTCATTTTTGGGTTTATTTGATTTTTATATTATTTATTTGAATTTATGGAATTTTTAGGAATTATTTTGGATGATGGTTGACTAGGTTGACTTTGACTAGCATTGACTTTGGTAGACTAGTGTAGAAGCTAACCATAGTTGTGACTACCTTGGTTAGGTTAAGTAACCCTAGTCTAACTAGAGTTAACCCATGATTAGTCTTTTAGACTCAAGTTAGAATAGAGAAGGCTTTTAGCCATAAGCCATGACTTATGGTTTTGAAACCATTGATTATCAACTTAAGCCATAGAGGCCCAAAGCCCATAGCCCATCACTAAACCCTAACACTAACCCACTATGGCCGGCCACATTGGGAACCCCCCCTATTTATACTCTCTTCCATTTAGGGCTAGCCTCTTTTAGGAAAGATCACAAGTTGGAAGAAAAGGTAAATCCCATCTTTAGAAATTCATAGAAAATCAATTTTAATTCTTTTTTCTTTCAAACCAATTGCATTAGATTCTAATTGTCTTCCTCTTACAATTCAAGGAGGATAATCTCAGTTTGTGGACAATTTAGGAGAGTTGGCTAGCAAGGAGGAACCCCCCATTTAAAGCTTTCTTTGGTTTTTGACACCTATAGGTAATTCCTTCAAAACTTATTGAAATTGTTGTTATTATTGCATTTTAGCCTAGGCCTAGGAGTCCCCTAACTGTAGAAATCATTTTGTGTCTTGGTGGACTCATTTCGTGTCCATATCGGACACGTATCCGACAGGATACTTAGGTGTTTGTGGAAATGTCTCAAAGAATTTAATGTTGCTGTTTTCGAAATGTTTTTGCATAAGATTATAGATCTAGAGATGGCTTAGGCATTTCCATTCGACTGAGCTTAATTTAGTGTCGTGTCGTGTCGGATCTGGACACGAACAAGTTGTTCTGACACCGCACGTACTGCCCTGCTACTCGAGGGGTCATACTCGTTGGACACGGCGACTCAGGTCATGCTACTTGGCGGGGGCCAAGGGGCAATGACTGACACGAGGTCCTCCAAGTTAAAGACGCTCTCGTGTCGTGTCGGACACACACTTGACCCCGCAAGAGTATTCCATAGCCCTGTGCACGTGTAATTTAGGGCTTCGGATACGGCTCTAGAACTCTGGACACGACACCTATGGACACGATACAGGGTGTGGGACACGAAGACCTACCCTAGGTGTATCCCCATGCACGAGCACGGGAATTAGGATGCACTGTCTCGAGAGCTAGGGGCGTGTGCACGCGTGCACGAGGCTGTACTGCTGTGCAGTATCAGTTAGCCTGTTTTGTTTTCTGTTGATGTGGACACGCCGTATCTGGCTATGGTGGACACGAGGTGACTTGTATGACACGTGCACAAGTGTATTAAGGTTTGCCAACCATTACAT
Organism: Iris pallida; assembly: GCA_029216955.1. Lineage (NCBI taxonomy): Eukaryota > Viridiplantae > Streptophyta > Magnoliopsida > Asparagales > Iridaceae > Iris > Iris pallida. Next base: position 6,178,835 of record JANAVB010032619.1, on the reverse strand, counting down.
TTACATCTTAGCATGATTTAACCCATCTAATCCAATTACCCTAAAAATCCTGATACCATGTTATATTCAGTATTTTCCAGTTTTGGAATTCGAAATTTGGCATCTATTTTAATCCAATGTAATACTCCTCATTGCATGTTTACATCCTAATATAGTTCTCCTACATGTATTCTAGCTATGGGTCAATTTTGCGATGAATTGGTGGAGTATTGATTTCGAAATTGGTATATGTAGAACTGTCATTGGTTTGAACTAAAAAATCTGAGATTAAGTTCATATGTTAACTGTCACTTGATCCTTGAATCTTAAAAACCTGAGGATGATTCACCCTTCACTATTTTCTATTTCTTTAGCACACACACACAGTTAACTATGACACTCTCACTCTTACACACACATTCTTGATTTTCATTTACACACAAACACACACACATTCATGTCCATAGACACACATATATGTTAGCTACTATTTTTCCATTTATTTCCTATTCCCAGGTTATGCATTGCCAGGCCACTTTTTCTATTGGCATTCACTCACTTGTATACACATACACACACTCCCCTTTACCTCACTTCTTCTATCCCTCTCTACATCTCTATATACCTATGTATATATATGCATGTATATATGTAATATATGTATATCTATATATGTAGTATATGTATGTATCTAGTATAGATACTTGTGAATAGTATATAAATATACATCTATGTATTTATGCATGTATGTATGTATGTATAGGCATATATGAATACTCGAATGCATGATGAAATGCTAGAATGCAATATAAACATGAATGTGTATATATAGAGTATATGTGTATGTATGTATCCATGAGTGTATGTATATATGGTATGTGCAATATGGGTTGCTTGAGGCTTAGTGATGTTGCTTGGTAGACTAGTATAGTCTAATTTAGCCTTGATTAGACTAATATAGACTAGATAGGCTTGGTTTAGGCTTGTATGGTCTTGTGGGCTTGTTTAGACCTAGAATAACTTGTTTGACCTAATTTAGACTTGTTAGACCTAGTTTGACCATAGTTGACCTAGTTTGACTTTTAGAGTTGACCAGAGTTGACCAAGAGTTGACTTTGGCCTAGATTGACCTAGATTCATTGAGAATGCATTGAATTGCATCTTGTTATCATTTTAGACTTGTTGTAACTTGTACTGTTCTGATTAGGAGCCAGACACCTCTCCTCGGACAGTATATTTCTCTCGGACACTCAGATAGCAGGCGAGTACATTCTCTGATCATTTCATATCCTGTTTAGAATTATTCTCCTACTTTAAATTACTTTATTTGATACTGTCACGTTGGTCACACGGATTAGTACTATATGGGTCACTTCTTGAGATGTTATCCCCTCAGGGAGCATCGGATACTACATGTTCTATGCGTTTCACTTACATTGTGTATCACTATGCTTCATGGTTCATTGATCACTTGTGACATGTACTCTTATGATCACAGAGTCTTCCTTGAAACTCTCATTTATGAGCATTCCTAGAATCACCCATTTTTGGGCCTATCATGTACACCCCTTGTGGACCATTACATGAATCATAACATAACCTGGCTAGATCCTTGTGTATTGATTGGGGGTACGGGGGAGTAGAAGTAGACATGTGAATAATATCCAAGTAGTGTAGCATCAGAATCTTTTCGTAGTGTAGCATCAGAATCTTCTATGCCATTCACATGTTTATATTGTACTCTGACTCACTAGCCACTGTTAGTTCTCTACTTATAGTAGATATTTCTATTACAGTTCTCTCTCCATTTACATTCTGTACTTTCTTCACTTTCCTATATCTTACTTTACTGCATGATTATATTTTCTAACCTGCTATGAACTGTTGAGATGTATTGTGCTCGCTCCGTCCTGATTGGGCACCGTTGAATATTTACAGAGGACGAGGATGAGGCTGGTGTTGACACCTTCTATGGGACAGCCCTAGACGACACTTGTGAGCTGGACTCTCAGGAGGACCCAGCTCTAGCTGATGACATTACCCCTACTGCCTAGTCTAGTTTAGTTAGGCTTTATCTTACTTATGTTGTCTTGGGACTAGTTTAGTCTAGGTTTTACTATTTCTGTCATTTGAGATCTGGATTGTATATACTCTTTTATATTCAGTAGTTGAGACTTATATTTCTGGATGTTTGCTCAGATGTTATCTTAGACACTTAGACTTTTCTGATCATCTGTATTTCATTTGAGTTCTATATCATATCGTGCTTCTTCTTCCTTAGTTGTGATTGAGTTACATTCTGCTATGTCACCCCCATTCGTGGAGTATAAACTGCTTAGCATTATATTGTTAGATGTTGTGACCTAGGATAGCGTTCTACCGCCGACACTACGGCGTAGGTTGGACGTATCCACGTCTCGTGCCCTTACTCTAGGGTGTTGATCGTGACACGTTTTTAGTGGTGGCCCATGCAGGTCTAGACTAGAAGTGTAGTAGTATTCGAACCAGAGTATCACTACAGCCTGCAATAGGATATAGGACATTAGTTTTCAAGGTACTCAATCACATTAGAAAAAACTCTATTATTGCCATCTAAATCCTTACTGTCAACTGATTTCTTTTGAATTTTAACTGTCCGCCTTTGTTATATTGCTTCTTTCTCAGCAATTGATACCCTTGTTTGGTCTGTCTTCAGGATGGTGGAAACGCGGTCACAGCGTACCATTCATGGGGATTCTGTAGAGGGGACTGCTATCTTTCAGCCAGTTCAGCAGGGTCAGGAGACTGCAGCTCCTGCCACCTCTGCTCGTATTGGGATCTCAGCAGCAACAGAAGGGGGTATGCCTCCACCAGCTCGGAGGCAGGACCCAGTCATCCCAGAGGTACCTTTCCAGCAGCCGCCGCCTACAGGATACGTGGACGCGGCACAGATGTTCGCCTACTTCCAGCAGTTTATGGAGGTGCAGCAGACCCGGCAGGCCAGGAGCATGGAGTTGGCCATTACGACAGTCGCTGCTCGACCAGCAGTCCAGCAGCCGAGGACACCTAGGATAGAGCAGTTCCAGAAGATGAGCCCCAAAGACTTCCTGGGGACGGAGGGGATTTTATATGCTGACGAGTGGATCGAGCATATAGAGGAGATTTTTCGCCTGGCCCGGATACCGGCAGATCTCCAGATAGAGGCAGCAGCAAGCCGGATACGAGATCTTGCTTGCACCTAGTATCAGTCAGACCCTAGGGTGGGGGTAGTCGGACAGACCTTGGAGGAGTTCAAGGGCTTCTTCAAGAAGAAGTTCTTTCCAGATGCAGTGCTACGAGCCTTGGAGTCGCAGTTTGAGAGCTTAGTTCAGGGGAGCCAGTCAGTAGAGGAGTATGCTGGAGAGTTCGGCTGCCTCGGCAGATTCGTAGAAGGCTTGAGCGAGACGGCAAAGGTCCAAAGGTTCCGAAAGGGTCTGGTCAAGGAAGTCAAGTCCTTGACCAAGGGCAACAGGGATGCCACTTTCGAGGAGATTTTGACGGAAGCTTTATTGGCTGAGGACGATCTTGAGCTGAGGCTCAAGAGGGGGCGAGACACTGTTGGGGGCAGCAGCAGCAGAGGCCAGGCCAAGAGGCCTCACTTTCAGTACCAGCAGTCGAGGCAGTTCCAGCCGCAGCCGTTCCAACAGAGACAGCAGCAGCAGCCGAGACAACACCAGCAGGGCCAGAGACAGGTTATCACTTGTGCTTACTGCAAGAAGCCCAGGCATGTCTTCAATGAGTGCTGGAAGAGGCTGGGCCAGTGCCTAGTATGGGGTTTGCCAGACCACCAGATGAGGGAGTGTCGCATGGGACGAGCAGCTCAGGGAGCAGCAGTCAGTGCTCCAGCAGGCCAGCAGGCCAGCAGAAGGGACCAGCCCTGCCGACACAGCTGCAGAGGTTCGTTCAGCACCAACAGCAGGCCAGAGGAGGCCAGCAGGGCGAGCTTTCGCCATGGCATCCGGGGACGCAGAGGTAATAGAAGAGCTGATCGCAGGTTCGGTTCTTCTCGACTCCAGTCCAGCTTTTGTATTATTCAATTTTGGTACTTCGCATAGTTTCGTATCCGTATCATTTACGATTAGACATGCTATCATAGCTGAATCATTACCGAGGACTTATAAGATCACGACCGGAGGTAGCATTATCCTCGTGAGTGATGTTTGTAAGGGTCGGAGTGTTGTTTTGGGAGGCCGTGAGTTGGAGGTGAGCCTGCTCGTAATGCCATTGCCGAACTACATATAGTACTCGGTATGTGTTGGTTGAGCAGGCACCACGCCAGCATTGATTGCAGAGGGGGTAGAGTTCTCTTCAGAGTGCCGGGGGAGCCAGAGTTCGAGTACTCCAGACGTCAGACGGAGCAGAGCAGCAGAGTTTTCTGCGGAGTCTCGGTTGAGGAGAAGACGATTCCACACCCTTTGATATCAGAGTATATGGATGTTTTTCCAGAGGAGTTGTCTGGATTGCCACCAGACAGAGATATTGAGTTCTCGATAGACTTGGTTCTAGGAGCGGAACCCATCTCTCAGCTCGTTTATCTAGTGAACAACAATGAGTTGGTGGAGCTGAAGAAGCAGGTGGATGAGCTGCAGGACAAGGGCTTCATCCGTTCGAGTTCGTCGCCATGGGGTGCACCAGTATTGTTTGTTTCGAAGAAGGATGGGTTAGTACGGATGTGTTTTGATTACAGGGCACTCAACAACCTGACAATCAAGAACAAATACCCACTGCCGCGGATCGATGATCTTTTTGACCAGTTGAGCGGAGCTCGGATGTTCTCCAAGATTGATTTGAGGTCAGGTTATCACCAGGTGAAGGTGAAGGTGAAGGGGGAGGATATTCCCAAGACCGTTTTCAGGACGCGGTACGGGCAGTTTGAGTTTTTGGTTATGCCGTTTGGGCTGACCAATGCACCAACAGTGTTTATGAACTTAACGAACAAGGTATTCTACCAGTACCTGGATCAGTTTATGGTGGTGTTAATTGACGACATCTTTTCTATTCGAAGACCGAGGAGGAGCACGAGGAGCATCTGAGGATAGTGCTGGAGACTCTCAGGAAGGAGCAGCTTTATGGGAAGCTCTCCAAGTGTGAGTTCTTCTTGGACCGTGTTGACTTTTTGGGGCATGTGGTGACTAAAGATGGGATCTCAGTTGACCCCAAGAAGATCGTAGCAGTTGAGGCATGGGCAGCGTCGACTTCAGTAGCAGAGATCAGGAGTTTCTTGGGGCTGGCAGGATATTATAGGAGATTTGAGCAGGATTTCTCCCGGGTTGCAGAGCCGTTGACTCAGTTGACCCGGAAGGATGCTGAGTATGTTTGGTCAGAGGAGTGTCAGGCAGCTTTTGATGAATTGAAGAAGCGGCTTACGACAGCTCCGATTCTGATATTGCCTTCAGGATCAGGGGGATTCACTATCTATAGTGGCGCTTCAGGAAAGGGGCTGGGTTGTATCTTGCAGCAGCATGGGAAGGTGATTGCCTATGCTTCCAGGCAATTACGTCCCCATGAGAAGAACTACCCTACCCACGACCTGGAGCTGGCAGCAGTGATATTTGCTCTGAAGTTGTGGAAGCACTATTTGTATGAAGAGAGGGTGGAGATTTTCACAGATCACAAGAGCTTAAAGTATGTGTTCACTCAGAAGGAGCCGAACATGAGGCAGCGTAAATGGCTAGAGTTGATGAAGGAATTTGACATCCTACTTCAGTATCACCCAGGAAAGGCCAACGTGGTTGCCGATGCCTTGAGTAGGTATCCGACAGCCATGTGTTTGACTTTGGATCGGTACTTGCTTGCAGACTTGGAGAGCCTTGGGATTGAGGTGATCGTGCCCGGAGTGCAGATGCAGTTATGGAGTCTGCAGATTCAGTCAGACTTGGTGGAGAGGATCAAGTCGATACAGTTTGAGGATGTTGCTCTGCGGTGTCTCCGAGAGCAGGTTCGAGCAGGATTAGTGGATGGCGAGTTTTCTCTTGCAGAGAATGGTGCCTTGCGGCACGGTTCCAGATTATGTGTACCCAGCGGAGATCTCAGGGAGCAGGTTTTACAGGAGGTCCACAGATCTCAGTACTCTGTACACCCTGGTGCCAACAAGATGTACCGAGATCTGAGGAAGCATGTTTGGTGGTACGGGATGAAGCGGGAGGTAGCTCGCTTCGTAGCTAGATGCTTGGTCTGTCAGCAGGTCAAGGCAGAGAGGCAGAGGCCCGGTGGATTGTTGCAGCCGCTGTCCATTCTCGAGTGGAAGTGGAAGCATATCACTATGGATTTCGTATCTGGATTGTCGCGTACACCAGGAGGGAAAGACGCGATTTGAGTCATCGTTGACAGGTTGACCAAATCGGCCCACTTCTTGCCATTCAAGGTGGGTACGTCTACAGAGAGTCTTGCAGAGATGTATATGCGGCAGATAGTCAGGATTCATGGGGTTCCGGTCAACATCATCTCGGATCAGGATAGTCGCTTTACTTTTCATTTCTGGAGGAGTCTGCAGACTAGCTTGGGCACTCAGCTCAAGTTTAGTACTGCATACTACCCCCAGACGGACGGACAGTCAGAAAGGACTATTCAGACGCTCGAGGATATGCTGCGGACGTGCGTCTTAGACTTTGGAGGTTCCTGGAAGGATCATCTACATTTGGTGGAGTTTGCTTACAACAACAGTTTTCAGGCCAGCATTGAGATGTCACCTTTCGAGGCTCTGTACGGGCGTAGGTGTCGTACACCCTTATCTTGGGATGATGTTGGTAAATGAGCTTTACTAAGACCAGAGATGGTTGTTGACGCAGCCGAGAAGGTGAAGCACATCAGGGACAGACTTCGCGTGGCGCAGGACAGACATCGGCACTGGGCCGATAGCTACCGGAGGCCGTTGGAGTTTGAGGTACAGATTAGAGTAGGATTAGATTTAGGTTGTTTGTTTGTGTTTTATTGATCATGTTTGTTTATCATAATTAAATTGAGACCTTGCTTGTGATTAGGTTGGAGACCAGGTTTTCTTAAGGATATCTCTGACTCGTGGTACGATACATTTTGGTGGACGTGGGAAGCTTAGCCCGCGCTTCATCGGCCCTTTCGTTATTAGCGGGAGAGTCGGCGACGTGGCTTACAGGCTAGACTTGCCACCAGCACTAGTGGGTGTCCACAACATATTCCACGTATTACAGTTGAGACGGTATGTTGCTGATCCTAGCCATGTGCTCGACCATTGGGAGATTGAGGTTGGGCCTTCTCTCAGCTATCCTGAGCAGCAGTGGAGATTCTGGATCGACGGAAGAAGGTACTATCACGACCCGCACCAACTGTGAGGGTACGAGAACGTCACAATGCCCAGCCTATGCCGCAGTGTCGGCGGTAGAACGCTGTCCTAGGTCAACATACATCTAGCAATATAATACTAAGCAGTAAATGAACTCAATCACAACTAAGGAGGAAGAAAACACGATATAATATAGAACTCAAGGAAATATAGAAGATAGAATAGACTAAGATAATATCCCAGCAAATATCCAGAGTACATATCTCATCTACTGAACATGAAAGAATATACACAACTCAACATCTTGGAACAGAAGTAAAGTCTAGCTAAACAGTCTCAAGACAACATGAAAATAAGATAAGGCCTAACTAAACTAGTCTAGGCAGTGGGGTGATGTCCTCAGCTAGAGCTGTCCCGAAGAAGGTATCCTCCCAGGCCTCCTCCTCGTCCTCTGTAATATTTTCAACAGGTCCAGTCAGGACAGGAGCGAGTACAGTACATTTCAACAGTTCATAGCAGGTTAGAAGATATAATTAAGCAGTAAAGTAAGATACAAGTACTGAAAGAAGTGCAGTATGTAAACAGAGAGAGAAAGCTGTAATAGAAATATCTACTATAAATAAAGATCTAACATGTGGCTAGTGAGTCAGAGTACAACATAGACATGTAAATGGCATAGGAGATTCTGATAAGACACTATGGAAGAGATTCTGATAAGATACTACTTGGGTATTATTCACATGTCTACTTCTACTCCCTCGTACCCCAATCAGTACACAAAGATCCAAACAGGTTATGTTATGATTCTATGTAATAACCCCGAAGGGTGGTACATAGTAGTTCCAAAAATGGGGGTTCTAGAAGATTCTAGGACACCCAGTAAATGGGATAAGAGATTCTAGGAGACTCTGTAATCATAAGGGTATATGTCACAAGTAATCAAAGAACCAAAGAAGCATATGGTACGCTATGTAAGTGAAATGCACAGAACGTAGAGTATCCGATGCTCCCTAAAGATAACATCTCAAGAAGGGATCCATATAGTACCAATCCGTGTGACCATCGTGACAGTACAAGTAAAGTAATCTACTACAGAAAAAATTCTAAGCAGGATATGAAATGATCAGAGAATGTACTCGCCTCGTATCTGAATGTCTGAAGTAAATGTACTATCCGAGATGAGGTACCTGACTCCTAGTTAGAGCAGCACAAGTCAAAATGTATACAGGGGATGATATATGAAATGTACAATGCATCTGCATGCTGTCTAGGTCAAACTAGGCTAAAGTCGACACTTGGTCAACTCTAGTCAACCACACTAGTCAAACTAGGTCAAGTCCTAGCCCAAACAAGTCTAACAAGTCTCACTAGGCCTAACCAAACCTAGTCTAGTAATCACACACCAATCACAAGGCTATACAAGCCAAACACATCAAGCCACACATCAGGAGTTTATTCACATTGAGCTATAATCAACACTGTATAATGAGAGAGAAAGGGTTGCATGTATTGCTATGTGTGTGTGAGCATGGAGGTGCACAACAAGGGGAAAATCAAACACTAGTTATAGATTACACTAGAACATGGCACATGTTAACAAGGTTACATCTATTTTCATCATGGAAATCATCAGAGGAGGGTCACATGGCATGGTGGTTTACATATGAAATCTGAATTTAACTATCATTTCAATTTAAGGGTTATGGGTTGCATTATACACAGGCATTCAATTAGGCACTCTATATTAGGCTAACAATATTAGGCTATATACATTACACTCACATTACATAGAAAATACTATATATACATTAATGTATATATCTACACTACAAGATTGACATGCATACATATAATATCTATTACATGCATACATTACTTACATATATAGAAAGAGAGAGAGCATGAGTGTGTGGTGTAATGTGAGAACATGTATGTAGGGCTTTGTGTGTGTGTGAACATGTAGAGTGTGAGAGTGCAATGTGTTAAAGAGAGGAACAAAGTGTGTGTCTAACAATGAGTGTGAGGGTGTGACAGAAACATGGGAAAAAATAGTATGGTGAAGGATGTGTAGTTGTGTGCAACATGTGACAAGAAAATAGAATAGGTGGCCTGTGGTTGAGCTAGCATATGAAATTGTGTGTGTGTGTGTTATGTGGTTATATATATACGCAGGAAACATATGTGAGAATGCCTCTGGAATATACAAAAAAATAGGGAAGTTCTCAGGTTCAACAATGGGGTACTTGACACCAATTTCAGAAATTAGATTGATTTCATGTTGGGCTAAAACAGTGTATCAATGACTCTTCCCTTGACAGTGAAAATTTTTACTGTATCATGAACCCACAATCTCAGATTTCTCTATCAAGAAACTCAGTTGTAAACTAACTTAACCAAAACACATCACTAAATCATGAACCTATTCTCAGATTATGAATCTAACAGTGTACCCATGTATCTTGGAAAAAAATTAGTGAATGGTAATAGGAGGAAACAGTGGTGTGCATATGGTGAATGAGAGAGTGAGTGAAAACTGGAGAGAAATGTGTGTGTGGTTAACATTGTGTCTCAGTTCAGGATTAGAAATCAGTGTAGAAAGACCATGTGTGGCTGTGTGTGTGTTCAGGCAGAGGAGAAAACAGTGGGTGCTTAAGTGTCCTGTGTAAAGGAAGGTATAACTGTGTGCAGGTATCCAGGAACCAAGACAATGTGCTCCCAGTGTTCAGTGTTCCAATCTCAGGTTCAAAGTGTCTCAGGAATACAAGGGTTTTCAGGAATAATTAACATGTGACAGTTTAAAGAATTTCAAAACTAATACGAATATAAGTATCAATCTCAGATTTATTTACAAACAACAAAATCAGTTGAAAAACTCAAACCAAATTCAATATCCCAAAACAGTTAACATTGTAAAATCAGTCATAACCCATGTTACACCTTACAGTTAGCTAACCCTATTGAACATGGCCATTTGCATTATGTTTTCAGGAATCTCAGGTTTGTATATACATAAAACCCAATTCAAATCTATGTTAACAACTCAGTTTATTGATTTACAGTAATCAAATCAATCATTCACATATACATATCATTTAATATTTGAAGACATTGAATCTCATTTCAGTTTACGTAAACATTTAAACTAAATCTCAAATACATCTCAATACAAAACCAGTATACACAAAATCTCAGGTTATTAGAACTAAGGTTCAATACATGTAATGAAGGGGAGACCAATCTCCTAGTTTAACAGAGATTCTCAGGTTTATTTCTCTAACAAATCTTAAATAGTCAAGCCTAAAACATCATTCTCAGATTAAACAAGTAATGTAAGGAACCCAATTACCAGATTAACTGTGATTCTTAGTTAATGAATGGTGAAATCTCATGTAGCAGTAAATGCTATAACAGTTAGTAATAGTTGAAACCAATCTTGAATACCAAAATCCAATTCTACACATCCCAAGCCAAACTCGAATGCCCTATACTCAGCTAACATGATTTGTAGCATGTAGGGACCATAATCAGTGAACAAACTTAAACAAAATAGGGAATTAAATGAGTTTGAATAAACTGGAAGCATACGTATCAGAGCATGTATCAGGATTCAGTTGTTTGAACCCATTTCGATCCAAACACAACATTAAACCTAAACTAATATGCAAACCTAATATAACCGAGATTAACCATCATGTCTAGGATCTAAATAACAATTAAAATCTTGATTTAAAACATTAAAACGAAATAAAATACAGCGAACCAACTATCACACTGCACGCGCACAGCGCACGCACAGTGCACGCACGAATACGTGTCCGACACGACACGCAGACTCGTGCAACTCGAGGAGCCTCGTGTCAGTCATGGACACAAAGTGTATGTCAAGTTTCAGTGGCCAAAGTGGTGTGTGCAAGGAGAAAACAGCCCCGAGTAGCAGGGCAAGTTTCATGCCCGCGCGCGCGCGCGTGCAACCGCGTGTCCGCGTGTCTGTGGGGAATCGACACGACACTAATACACACTCAGAACACAGGAAACACGTAAGCGAGACTAAAACCCTAATTCCTATTCAAATAGAATCCTAAAATCAGGTCGAAATATCCTTTGAGGCATTTCGACAAACAGTCATGCACATGGACTGATACGTGTCCAGAACGGACACGAAACCCATGACACCTGACACGAATCCTATCCAGACTCTTAGGGGACCCTTAGGGCTTCCTATTGATGAAGGGAAATCGAAAATCCATGGAGAAATGGGAAAGTTACCTATTGATGAACAATGGGTGAAAAAGCCCCAAGTGGAATGATTTCCTCAAACCACCAAAATTCCACAAATTGTTTCCTTCCTACAAACAATCAATACCAACTACAAGAATAATGATATTAGGATCTAATGCAACTAGTTTGGGGGAAAAAGGACCTAAAATGGATTTATAATGAATTTCTAAAGATAGGAACTCACCTCTTTCTTCTTGAAATAAATTTCCTAAGGAAGGGAGGCTAGCCCTAGATTTTAGGAGGGGTTTTATAGTGGGGGAATCCCTAGGTTAACTAGTGGTGGCTGGCCATGATGGGCTAGGTTAGGGTTTGAACTAGGTTGGCTAGTCCTATTAGGTTAAGTCACAAAATGACTTGTGAAACCATAAGTCATTTCTCAACCCATTAAATTCCTAATTTCTTAAGTCAATTTCTAATGAATCTAAACCCACTAACTTAAGTCATGCTAGGTTAGACTAGAGTCACTAAGCCTAACCAAGTCCAACTAACTAGGGTTAGTTCCTAGGTTTGTCTACAAGGGTCAAGACTAATCAAAGTCAACCTAATCTAAACAATTCCAAAATAATTCCTAAAAATTCCCATAAATTCAAATAAATTCTAATAAATCAAATAACCCCAAAATGTCTAAATACCCTAATCACATGGCTAGGCTCTAGGGTAGACAATCTCTACGGTTCACTAGCAAAACACCTAAAATCTCAAGTCATGAATTTAAATAGTTTAAAAATAATTTAAAATCACTAAAAATCATAATATGAAATAAATATCATTAAATAATAATTATAATTATAAAATTTCAAAATTACCCTCTTCTGGAAAATTGGGTGTTACAATCCTACTCACCTTATAAAAATTTCGTCCTCGAAATTAAGATGGTAGCAGGCCCTCTAGGTTAAACCCCAGCAATCAAAGTCTCAGAATCTATCTTAAATCATACAGTTGAAAAGTGTAACCTATGGGGTCATGGCATGCAATATCAGTCTGGGGTCTCATCTAGTTATACCAACCATGCTACAGTACTAGGCAATCATAAGGTATCAAAACATACAAGCAAGGGATGCATCAAAATTCACAAAAGAAAAACTAAGGTTAGGTCAAAACTCACCTCCAGCTAGGTCTGAGAACCAGAACTCCCTCCTGGAAGCAGGGCCCTGGTTGGGGCAGATCTATCTGGGCAGTGCTGCATCCAGTGTGCAGCTGACCCACAGATTAGGCATAATCCTAGTCTCTTTCTACAGTTGCTCCACTGGTGTCCAGACTTCTTGCAGTAGGCACAGATAGGCTCTGGCTCAGCTGGCCTCTGCTGGACAGGAGACTGGGCTGGGTATGATGATATCGGCTGGATAAATGGGTACTCCTCAAACTCTGGATAGGACTGGGTACTGCTCCTCGCCCTCTTGGAGCTAGGCTCTCCTCCTAGAAGCACAGAGTCCCTCTGACGTAGCAACCTCTAGATTTTCTCCCTCATGGCCTCCTCATGAACTCTCTGTGACTCTATCAACCTTTCTTGGAAAAAGCAAACACCTGGGATGCGTCAAGTAGCAAACCTCCGGGTGGTATAGTATGGAGTACAGAGGGTAGGGAAGGGCTCTCGGTCTCAGGAAAATCTGCAGCTCTCTTCTGAACGACAAGAGATGGAGCAAGACTCTCTGGCGAGGCTACCACCATCTCCTCAATGGCAGAAGGTGCCACCACCCCCTGATCAGATAGAGGGATAACTACCTCCTGAACAGTAGGAGGTGAAGGCACACTCCCAGTAGCTGCAGCTGCTCTCAGGCGACGGGCTCGGGTCATGGGTGCCATACTGAAAGAAAAAGAAAGAAAAGAAAAAAAATAAATCAATCATCAAGGCTAAAAACTAGTAAATATCAACAAAGGAGAACTAGCTACAAGAATCACTATTTAAAGCCAGGCTATACTATCATTCCTAAGACAAGGGCCTAATCACAAGTCATCAAATTATTACACTAAGAAAGAACTACATATGCATAAGCTCTATAAAGCTAAAAAGATCTCTACTCCTAAATTATTTGATGATGGAAACAATTTAGAATAACTGGAATGAAGATAGAGACGATGTATTTAAGAACCTTTTCAAGATACAATCTGATAATCATATGCGTCTATCCAAAAATTATGATACTCAGAGTCCTCGCCACGCTAGTAAGCAAGGCTGCAATAAACGGTAGGGTCCATAACAGGGGCATGCACCTCTATAATCATGTCGTTTGGAATTCTCGCTATGCCGACTAGTATAGCTGCGAGGAATTCTAAATCTCATAACCAAGATACGTACATCCGAAGTCAGATCTCTATGTTTCTGCCACGCCAGCTAATATAGCTGCGATAAACTCTAGGTTCTATAACCAAGTAGACGTTTTACCATCCCTGTATTCCCGTCGACATATGTTATCAGAAAAATATCGTAACTCAGGCCATAAAAATTCATCTCGATAGGAAAATCAAATCAACAACGATCCAACAAAATCAAATTCAATAATCAATGAGTGAGAGCAACAAAGCAAGGGTAATGATTTAAATTGAAGTTTAAACAAGATTCTCAAGGGTCGTCCCCGGAATCTTTCAAGGAATCCTAACTGTGATTGAGTACCTTCAAAATATGTATCCTAATCCTACTGCAGGCTGTAGTGATACTCTAGTTCGAATACCACTACATAAACTCGACCTGCATGGGCCACCACTAAAAATGTGTCAAGACCCACACCCACTGTGAGGGTATGAGAACGTCACAACGCCCAGCCTATGCCGCAGTGTCGGCGGTAGAACGCTGTCCTAGGTCAACATATATCTAGCAATATAATACTAAGCAGTAAATGAACTCAATCACAACTAAGGAGGAGGAAAACACGATATGATATAGAACTCAAGGAAATATAGAAGATAGAATAGACTAAGATAATATCCTAATAAATATCCAGAGTACATATCTCAGCTACTGAACATGAAAGAATATACACAACTCAACATCTTTGAACAGAAGTAAAGTCTAGCTAAACAGTCTCAAGACAACATGAAAATAAGATAAGGCCTAACTAAACTAGTCTAGGCAGTGGGGTGATGTCCTCAGCTAGAGCTGTCCCGAAGAAGGTATCCTCCCAGGCCTCCTCCTTGTCCTCTGTAATATTTTCAACAGGTCCAGTCAGGACAGGAGCGAGTACAGTACATCTCAACAGTTCATAGCAGGTTAGAAGATATAATTATGCAGTAAAGTAAGATACAAGTACTGAAAGAAGTGCAGTATGTAAACAGAGAAAGAAAGCTATAATAGAAATATCTACTATAAATAAAGATCTAACATGTGGCTAGTGAGTCAGAGTACAATATAGATATGTAAATGGCATAGGAGATTCTGATAAGACACTATAGAAGAGATTCTGATAAGATACTACTTGGGTATTATTCACATGTCTACTTATACTCCCCCGTACCCCAATCAGTACACAAAGATCCAAACAGGTTATGTTATAATTCTATGTAATAATCCCGGAGGGTGGTACATAGTAGTCCCAAAAATGGTGGTTCTAGGAGATTCTAGGACACCCAGTAAATGGGATAAGAGATTCTAGGAGACTCTGTGATCATAAGGGTATATGTCACAAGTAATCAAAGAACCAAAGAAGCATATGGTACGCTATGTAAGTAAAACGCACAGAACGTAGAGTACACGATGCTCCCTAAGGATAACATCTCAAGAAGGGATCCATATAGTACCAATCCGTGTGACCATCGTGACAGTACAAGTAAAGTAATCTACTGCAGGAAATAATTCTAAGCAGGATATGAAATGATCAGAGAATGTACTCGCCTCGTATCTGAATGTCTGAAGTAAATGTACTGTCCGAGATGAGGTACCTGACTCCTAGTTAGAGCAACACAAGTCAAGATGTATACAGGGGATGATATATGAAATGTACAATGCATCTGCATGCTGTCTAGGTCAAACTAGGCTAAAGTCGATACTTGGTCAACTCTAGTCAACCACACTAGTCAAACTAGGTTAAGTCCTAGCCCAAACAAGTCTAACAAGTCTCACTAGGCCTAACCAAACCTAGTCCAGTAATCACACACCAATCACATGGCTATACAAGCCAAACACATCAAGCCACACATCAAGAGTTTATTCACATTGAGCTATAATCAACACTGTATAATGAGAGAGAAAGGGTTGCATGTATTGCTATGTGTGTGTGAGCATGAAGGTGCACAACAAGGGGAAAATCAAACACTAGTCATAGATTACACTAGAACATGACACAAGTTAACAAGGTTACATCTATTTTCATCATGGAAATCATCAGAGGAGGGTTACATGGCATGGTGGTTTACATATGAAATCTGAATTTAACTATCATTTCAATTTAAGGGTTATGGGTTGCATTATACACAGGCATTCAATTAGGCACTCTATATTAGGCTAACAATATTAGGCTATATACATTACACTCACATTACATAGAAAATACTATATATACATTAATGTATATATCTACACTACAAGATTGACATGCATACATATAATATCTATTACATGCATACATTACTTACATATATAGAAAGAGAGAGAGCATGAGTGTGTGGTGTAATGTGAGAACATGTATGTAGGGCTTTGTGTGTGTGTGTGAACATGTAGAGTGTGAGAGTGCAATGTGTTAAAGAGAGGAACAAAGTGTGTGTGTCACGACCCGTACCCACCTTGAGGGTACGAGTACATAACAACGCCCAGCCTACGTCGCAGTGTCGGCGGTAGAACGCTGTTCTAGGTCATGAACTATAACTAGTATAATATGAATACTCTCCATAAGGAGGCCAACACAGAGGTACAACTCAATCACAATCTAAGGTAGAATGATAAAGATAGATAAACATAAAATCCAAAAAAGATACAGAAGATAGAAGTCTAAGTGTCTAAGATACATAATCCCAGAAATACATCTCAAAACTCAAATACAGTAATCCACAAGTAAATACAACTCCAGACAAAATGAAATAACTATCTAAACAACCTCTATTGTGTCTCCTCTAGGCTAGCAGGCAATCCCAGGCTATCTGTAAAATTTATCAACTGGTCCAGTCAGGACAGGAGCGAGCACAATACATCTCATGCAGTTCATATCATGTCAGGAAATATAAAACAGGCAATAGAATAAGATATATGAAACGCTGTAAGAAGATGTACATGAAAATAGGAGAGATATTTGATAACTGGAAATATATATACATGATAAGTAAGAACTGTAAGTGACTAGTGATTTAGAGTACGAGATGGCATGTAATTGGCTTAGGTTGAACATGATGTACATGAGTGAACATGTAGGACATCAGCCAATAAGGCTGTGTTGTACATGATAAAACATGAAAAGTAAAAGAGTGAACATGATGGGTAAATCACATGACCATTTATACTCACCCCTACCCATAATCAATACACAAGAATCTATTCAAGTTACGTAACGGACATGATATTTTGGTTATACAAGAAACACATGAGGAAACATGAGCGTACATGAAAGAACATGAGAGTACATGAACGTACATGTTAGAACATGAGAAAACATGAGTGCACATGAATAACACAGAAGCAAGGAATACATGATGTACATGAAACACATGTCATAAAGTATCCGATGCGCCCGCTAAGGAGGATAACATCCCAAGAAGAGATCCATATAGTACCAATCCGTGATGATAACGTGACAGCATCAAGTAAAAGTAATCTAGAGCGAGAATATAAGTCGTGACAAGTATGAAACGATCAGAGAATGTACTCGCCTGATAACCTGAACAGCTGATAAGTATAGGAGGTCCAACTGAAGCCATAGAGTCCTATTTAAAGCAACACAGTTTACAAGGTGTCTGGCTCCTAATAAGAACAGCACAAGTCACAACATGTCCAGAAGGGTAATATAAGGCACTACAATGCATTCTACATGAATCTAGGTCAAACTAGGCTAAAGTCAACCCTTGGTCAACTCTGGTCAACTGCACTAGTCAAACTAGGTCAAACTAGGTCATGTCCTAACCCAGCAAGTCTTACTAGGCCTAACCAAGACTACCCTAGCAAGCACACATCAATACAAGGCTATACAAGCCAATATACACCCAACTCTATATAGCATGCAATTATGCAGTACTCAAATAGGCAAGAATTCACATTGGATATATACTAGGTAATCTATTACTTTAAGCTATATATGTCTACACATATATGCACATGCATATATTGGTATTCAATATTAGGTCTATAATCATGGCATTTCAAATGGTTATATAAACTTATATATTACGACACAATATGCTAACATATATATAATATACATATATAGCTAAGTTAACTATATTCATAAATACTTATTTAAGAGGCTATGTGTGTGTATGTGAACATGGCAAAGGGGCAAGTGAGGGTTAAATGGGCATATATAGTGTATACATATCAAAGAGTGTCAAAGTATAAGTGAACAATGTGTCAAGTGTGATAGTGTCAACATAGTGTAAGAGGGTACATGAGGTAATATAGGATTTGTGTTAACATAGAACATTACATCTCATTAACTTGTATATTATATACATTACATCTATTATTACATTACATTCATGCTTGCATTCATTCATCATTCATTATTCTCTTGCACCACTATATGTACCATACATTACATACTATGGAACCTACATATTCATTACAAGTTATACTTATACATACTTACATTAGATAGGATACTTACACCTCATACATTATTTATTTAACCATTTACTCATGCTTGCAGTCTCTATTTAATTACATAATGTATATACATTAACATGGGTTAAAATCAAATAGAACATTATATTACACACAAGGGTGCACAAAATGCATATGCCGAATAGTAACTCCTACTAATAATCAATACTGTACTATCTCAGCATGAATTAAAATCTAGGATTAAAGTATGTTATAGATCTATGTGTTAGCTTTCCGAAACTTCAAACGGATCGCGTTTTCGTTTCCGAAAACTCCCGGAATCGCAAAAACACCGAGAACGCGTTTGTCTTTCGTACAACTGACACTCAAATAATTCTCCAGAAAGTTACAGAAATAATTAGGCCTATTAATACATGTTTTTGGAAAGCTAACTTCAATACGCTTCTTCTAAAAAAAATGGGAGATTAAACCGAGCTTTGAGCTAGAAGTTATGATATTTCTAAGTTAGGGCTGAAATTAAAAACGTGGATAAAAATCATGACGGATTTAGATAGTTTGAGCCAAAAGAATACACAATATATATCCTAATTATCCACAACAATAATAGCAATAATAATATGAGGAACCACACTCACAAACTTGATTATATAATCATCATGAACCATTTATTACAGATATAAATATAGATACACTCTCATTACAATATATATATATAAATCTATATATGTAACATGAACACATCCACAACACAAAGGACACTCCTACGACCTCCAAATGGACACAAAATGGACAAAAATGGAGATACAACCATGGGGGTCATTCCTATGGGTTCAAAATAGACCTATATGCATGAGGAAATGAAAAGGAGAAGGGATTTATACCTTCCGGTAGATCAAATCGAAGAAAAACCTTCCCGGAGCGACACCGACACGTAGAGATTCCAAAAGGACACGAACGAGCTCCGAATCCTCCCAAACTTGGGTAGCTTCCTACTTGGCTAGAATGGAGAAGGAAAGAAGAAGATTTGGTAGTAAAATGGAAGGATTTGGTGGAGAAATTGCTAGGGATTGCTCTCTAGGAATTTGGGGAAGAACAAGAGAGAGAAAAATAGATGGATAATGACAAATGGGAGGCTCAACCCTATCCTTATTGTGGCTGACCATAAAGGTAGTTTTTTCCTATTAGGAAAAGTCCAAAAGCCCCTACTAACCTATTCTATGAGTATTAGGAAATGGCTAATTGGTTGGGGCTAAATTAGTCATTCTAAAGTCTCTAATCACACTAACCTTATCCATAATAATTAGTCTAACCTCTAACTAAAATATTTCTATCATGTGGACTAAAATTAATATCATGTGGGCTATGCATAACTAGTGTGTGGGTCCCACTAGAGTCAAACTACCCCCGGGTCCCGTTTCAAGTCGGATTGAGTTGAAATTCGAACCCGACTCAAATAACCCCAAAACAATATCATAAATAATAAAATAATATCAAAATAATTCAAAGAGGTCAAATGCAAAAAAATATCCTTAGGCCAAAAATGACATTAAAATATCATAATCACATGGTTAGGCTCTAGGTCAAACAGTCTCTAGGGTTTCACTAGCAAAACGTCAAAATTACAAGTCATTGATTTAAATAATTTTAAAATGATTTAAAATCAGCAAAAATCATATCATGAATTAAATATCATTATTAAAATAATTATAAACACAAAATTTCAAAATTACCCTCATTTGGGAAACTGGGTGCTATAACTCTACCCACCTTAGAAAAATTTTGTCCTCAAAATTAAAATGTCCATACTCCCTCTAGGTCAAACCTCCACAATCAAAGTCCCAGATTAAAACAAATCATGTGATCAAAAGGACGACATACTGGGTCATGGCATACGGTGGTAGTGAAAGTCTCATCTAGGTATACTAGTCATGCTAACCGAAATGGTCATAGGGTATCAAAACATACAAGCAATCTAGGGTGCTAAACTAGAGAAGTTACAGAAACAACAAACCATCAAAACTATAAGGCGGTCTACCATCCTATATGAAACTGGTACTTATCAAAACAAAATAAAGGCAACTACCAATTATCTGAAAAAGGGTATAGAAAATCAAATTCAAAAATTATGGAATTGAAAATCACTTGCATTGAAATCCAAATCACAATATATATATATATAGAGAGAGCGTTAGAGAGGAAAAACTAGCATTATGTAATGTTATGTGGTTTGTGTGTGTATGGGTGTATGTGAAATATACATAAAATTGTATATGAGCTATCCTGTTACACTACTCATGGCATATGGGTTAACAACCTATAATACACAACCTATTTAATCATAACATGCATGGCTAACCATAAACATCTATAAGAGGTAGAGATTTAGTTATGTACATACATATATTATAACATGTATGCCTAAGCTCTATATATATCTATACAAGTATGTGATCATAACATAGAGAGGAAAGGTTAGGTTACATGACAGCGTATACTAAGTTAGGGTGTGTGTGTGTCCTTGTACAGGGTTATAGCTTAGTATTGAAAGGTTAAACCCAGTTTTAGTTCAGCATTTACATACAAAATCTGAAAATAAGCTAACATTTAAACCAGTGTAATATTAACATAATGGAGTCTCATATTTTACAAATTTAACATAACTTAACCAATTTCTCTAAAAATTAAAACTCTGCAGATATCATACATGTGCAGTTATGTAGACAAAACTAATAACATGAAATTTATATTTAAATTACGAATTTAAACTGGAAAAGTAGAAAACCAGAAATATTGGGGTTTTGAAAATTTTAACATTAACAACATATTAATATGTATTTAGATAGGTAGAAAATCAAGTGTAGCGTGCATACGTATCAGGCAAGTGTCCACTATGTAAATATACTCATATATTCTCATGTCCCAAAATAAAATTAATTCTACGTTAAGACCAACATTTAGATTTCTACCAAGATCGCAAAATAGGTGATTGATGAAATCAAGGCAGTTTTATTATTATTATTCAATACTAGAATAATAGCAAGAAGGAAATAACGATAAAAGTTGTTTGCTTATTTGCCTAAAAGAAGGAACCATTTTGAAACCAGGGCTAAATATCAAATCCAAGATAAAGTCTAGCAAAATTATCGATTCATTGTATTAAGAAGAAACTCATAGCAAGAAGTTACACAAGCTACTCCTAAGTTAAATAATTAGAAGCAAAACAAAGCAAAACAAATAATAATTCTTTTTGAAGGACTGCATCAAAGTAGAGAAAACATGCTTGAAAATATTTAAGGTACAATCTGATAATCATATGCGTCTATCCAAAATCATGGTACTCTAAATCCCCGTCATACTAGTAAGCAAGGCTACGATAATCACAGAGTCCTTGACTTATGCACATACATCTAGAATCGTGGTATTTAACATTTTTGCGGTGCCGCTAGCTTGGCTGCGAAAACCTTAAATTCCCACACCCGAGAAATATATCCAGAGTCAGACTATATGTCCTCACCATGCTGGCTAATGTGACTATAGAAGACTAGATTCCATAACATAGATGACCTAGCCCATATAATTTCATCTTGTCAAAAAAATTTAAATTAAATCAACAATGAATACCCATAAATCAAATCAAATTTATCAACGAACTTCAAAATTAAAAATGAACAAAAATCCATCAAAATACAACTCGGATGTAACAGCTATCATCAAGATTCAAAATTCGACAATCATTCATCAAAATCAATGAATATAACTCAAATTCAACCATAATCCATAAAAATCAAATTTAACAACATTAAGTAAAAATAAATCAAATCAAGAGAAAAAGAGTTCTCAAATCGAAGTTAAAATAAGATTCTCAAGGGTCGTTCCGGGAATCTCTCAAGGGTTCCTAACTGTGATTGAGTACCTTCAAGATATATCCTATTCCTACTGCAGGCTGTAGTGGTACTCAAGTTCGAATACCACTACATAAACTCGACCTGCATGGGCCACCACTAAAAACGTGTCACGACCCGCACCCACCGTGAGGGTACGAGTACGTAACAACGCCCAGCCTACGCCGCAGTGTCGGCAGTAGAACGTTGTTCTAGGTCATGAACTATAACTAGCATAATATGAATACTCTCCATAAGGAGGCCAACACAGAGGTACAACTCAATCACAATCTAAGGTAGAATGATAAAGATAGATAAACATAAAATCCAAAAGAGATACAGGAGATAGAAGTCTAAGTGTCTAAGATACATAATCCCAGAAATACATCTCAAAACTCAAATACAGTAATCCACAAGTAAATACAACTCCAGACAAAATGAAATAACTATCTAAACAACCTCTATTGTGTCTCCTCTAGGCTAGCAGGCAATCCCAGGCTATCTGTAAAATTTATCAACAGGTCCAGTCAGGACAGGAGCGAGCATAATACATCTCATGCAGTTCATATCATGTAAGGAAATATAAAGCAGGCAATAGAATAAGATACATGAAACGTTGTAAGAAGATGTACATGAAAACAGGAGAGATATTTGATAACTGGAAATATATATACATGATAAGTAAGAACTGTAAGTGACTAGTGATTTAGAGTACGAGATGGCATGTAATTGGCTTAGGTTAAACATGATGTACATGAGTGAACATGTAGGACATCAGCCAATAAGGCTGTATTGTACATGATAAAATATGAAAAGTAACAGAGTGAACATGATGGGTTAATCACATGACCATTTATACTCACCCCTACCCACAATCAATACACAAGGATCTATTCAAGTTACGTTACGGACATGATGTTTTGGTTATACAAGAAACACATGAGGAAACATGAGCGTACATGAAAGAATATGAGAGTACATAAACGTACATGTAAGAACATGAGAGAACATGAGTGTACATGAATAACGCAGAAGCAAGGAATACATGATGTACATGAAACACATGTCATAAAGTATCCGATGCGCCAGCTAAGGGGGATAACATCCCAAGAAGAGATCCATATAGTACCAATCCGTGATAATAACATGACAGCATCAAGTAAAAGTAATCTAGAGCGAGAATATAAGTCGTGACAAGTATGAAACGATCAGAGAATGTACTCGCCTGATAACCTGAACAGCTGATAAGTATAGGGGGTCCAACTGAAGCCACAGAGTCCTATTTAATGCAACACAGGTTACAAGGTGTCTGGCTCCTAATAAGAATAACACAAGTCACAACATGTCCAGAAGGGTAATATAAGGCACTACAATGCATTCTACATGAATCTAGGTTAAACTAGGCTAAAGTCAATCCTTGGTCAACTCTGGTCAACTGCACTAGTCAAACTAGGTCATGTCCTAACCCAGCAAGTCTTACTAGGCCTAACCAAGACTATCCTAGCAAGAACACATCAATACAAGCCAATATACACCCAACTCTATATAGCATACAATTATGCAGTACTCAAATAGGCAAGAATTCACATTGGATATATACTAGGTAATCTATTACTTTAAGCTATATATGTCTACACATATATACACATGCATATATTGGTATTCAACATTAGGTCTATAATCATGGCATTTCAAATGGTTATATAAACTTATATATTACGACACAATATGCTAACATATATATAATATACATATATAGCTAAGTTAACTATATTCATAAATACTTATTTAAGAGGCTATGTGTGTGTATGTGAACATGGAAAAGGGGCAAGTGAGGGTTAAATGGGCATATATAGTGTATACATATCAAAGAGTGTCAAAGTGTAAGTGAACAATGTGTCAAGTGTGATAGTGTCAACATAGTGTAAGGGGGTACATGAGGTAATATAGGATTTGTGTTAACATAGAACATTACATCTCATTAACTTGTATATTGCATACATTACATCTATTATTACATTACATTCATACTTGCATTCATTCATCATTCATTATTCTCTTGCACCACTATATGTACCATACATTACATACTATGGAACCTACATATTCATTACAAGCCATACTTATACATGCTTACATTAGATAGGATACTTACACCTCATACATCATTTATTTAACCATTTACTCATGCTTGCATTCTCTATTTAATTACATAATGTATATATATTAACATGGGTTAAAATCAAATAGAACATTATATTACACACAAGGGTGCACAAAATGTATATGCCGAATAGTAACTCCTACTAATAATCAATACTGTACCATCTCAGCATGAATTAAAATCTAGGATTAAAGTATGTTATAGATCTATGTGTTAGCTTTTCGAAACTTCAAACGGATCGTGTTTTCGTTTCCGAAAACTCCCGGAATCGCGAAAACACCGAGAACGCGTTTGTCTTTCGTACAACTGACACTCAAATAATTCTCCAGAAAGTTACAGAAATAATTAGGCCTATTAATACATGTTTTTGGAAAGCTAACTTCAATACGCTTCTTTTAAAAAAATAGGAGATTAAACCGAGCTTTGAGCTAGAAGTTATGATATTTCTAAGTTAGGGCTGAAATTAAAAATGTGGATAAAAATCATGACGGATTTAGATAGTTTGAGCCAAAAGAATACACAATATATTTTCTAATTATCCACAACAATAATAGCAATAATAATATGAGGAACCACACTCACAAACTTGATTATATAATCATCATAAACCATTTATTACATATATAAATATAGATACACTCTCATTCCAATATATATATATATATATAAATCTATATATGTAACATGAACACATCCACAACACAAAGGACACTCCTATGACCTCTAAATGGACACAAAATGGACACAAATGGAGATACAACCATGGGGGTCATTCCTATGGGTTCAAAATAGACCTATATGCATGAGAAAATGAAAAGGAGAAGAGATTTATACCTCCCGGTAGATCGAATCGAAGAAAAACCTTCCCGGAGAGACACCGACACGTAGAGATTCCAAAAGGACACGAACGAGCTCCGAATCCTCCCAAACTTGGGTAGCTTCCTCCTTGGCTAGAATGGAGAAGGAAAGAAGAAGATTTGGTGGTGAAATAGAAGGATTTGGTGGAGAAATTGCTAGGGATTGCTCTCTAGGAATTTGGGGAAGAACAAGAGAGAGAAAAATAGATGGATAATGACAAATGGGAGGCTCAACCCTATCCTTATTGTGGCTGGCCATAAAGGTGTTTTTTTCCTATTAGGAAAAGTCCAAAAGCCCCTACTAACCTATTCTATGAGTATTAGGAAATGGCTAATTGGTTGGGGCTAAATTAGTCATTCTAAAGTCTCTAATCACACTAACCTTATCCATAATAATTAGTCTAACCTCTAACTAAAATATTTCTATCATGTGGACTAAAATTAATATCATGTGGGCCATGCCTAACTAGTGTGTGGGTCCCACTAGAGTCAAACTACCCCCGGGTCCCGTTTCAAGTCGGATTGAGTTGAAATTCGAACCCGACTCAAATAACCCCAAAACAATATCATAAATAATAAAATAATATCAAAATAATTCAAAGAGGTCAAATGCAAAAAAATATCCTTAGGCCAAAAATGACATTAAAATATCATAATCACATGGTTAGGCTCTAGGTCAAACAGTCTCTAGGGTTTCACTAGCAAAACGTCAAAACCACAAGTCATTAATTTAAATAATTTTAAAATGATTTAAAATCAGCAAAAATCATATCATGAATTAAATATCATTATTAAAATAATTATAAACACAAATTTTCAAAATTACCCTCATTTGGAAAACTGGGTGCTACAGTGTGTCTAACAATGAGTGTGAGGGTGTGACAGAAACATGGGAAAAAATAGTATGGTGAAGGATGTGTAGCTGTGTACAACATGTGACAGGAAAATAGAATAGGTGGCCTGTGGTTGAGCTAGCATATGAAATTGTGTGTGTGTGTGTGTTATGTGGTTATATATATATGCAGGAAACATATGTGAGAATGCCTCTGGAATATACAAAAAACAGGGAAGTTCTCAGGTTCAACAGTGGGGTACTTGACACCAATTTCAGAAATGAGATTGATTTCAGGTTGGGCTAAAACAGTGTATCAATGACTCTTCCCTTGACAGTGAAAATTTTTACTGTATCATGAACCTACAATCTCAGATTTCTCTATCAAGAAACTCAGTTGTAAACTAACTTAACCAAAACACATCACTAAATCTTGAACCTATTCTCAGATTATGAATCTAACAGTGTACCCATGTATCTTGGAAAAAAATTAGTGAATGGTAATAGGAGAAAACAGTGGTGTGTATATGGTGAATGAGAGAGTGAGTGAAAACTAGAGAGAAATGTGTGTGTGGTTAACATTGTATCTCAGTTCAGGATTAGAAATCAGTGTAGAAAGACCATGTGTGGCTGTGTGTGTGTTCAGGCAGAGGAGAAAACAGTGGGTGCTTAAGTGTCCTGTGTAAAGGAAGGTATAACAGTGTGCAGGTATCCAGGAACCAAGACAATGTGCTCCCAGTGTTCAGTGTTCCAATCTCAGGTTCAAAGTGTCTCAGGAATGCAAGGGTTTTCAGGAATAATTAACATGTGACAGTTTAAAGAATTTCAAAACTAATACGAATATAAGTATCAATCTCAGATTTATTTACAAACAACAAAATCAGTTGAAAAACTCAAACCAAATTCAATATCCCAAAACAGTTAACATTGTAAAATCAGTCATAACCCATGTTGCACCTTACAGTTAGCTAACCCTATTGAACATGGCCATTTGCATTATGTTTTCAGGAATCTCAGGTTTGTATATACATAAAACCCAATTCAAATCTATGTTAACAACTCAGTTTATTGATTTACAGTAATCAAATCAATCATTCACATATACATATCATTTAATATTTGAAGACATTGAATCTCATTTCAGTTTACGTAAACATTTAAACTAAATCTCAAATACATCTCAATACAAAACCAGTATACACAAAATCTCAGGTTATTAGAACTAAGGTTCAATACATGTAATGAAGGGGAGACCAATCTCCTAGTTTAACAGAGATTCTCAGGTTTATTTCTCTAACAAATCTTAAACAGTCAAGCCTAAAACATCATTCTCAGATTAAACAAGTAATGTAAGGAACCCAATTACCAGATTAACAGTGATTCTTAGTTAATGAATGGTGAAATCTCATGTAGCAGTGAATGCTATAACAGTTAGTAATAGTTGAAACCAATCTTGAATACCAAAATCCAATTCTACACATCCCAAGCCAAACTCGAATGCCCTATACTCAGCTAACATGATTTGTAGCATGTAGGGACCATAATCAGTGAACAAACTTAAACAAAATAGGGAATTAAATGAGTTTGAATAAACTGGAAGCATACGTATCAGAGCATGTATCAGGATTCAGTTGTTTGAACCCATTTCGATCCAAACACAACATTAAACCTAAACTAATATGCAAACCTAATATAATAGAGATTAACCATCATGTCTAGGATCTAAATAATAATTAAAATTATGATTTAAAATATTAAAACGAAATAAAATACAGAGAACCAACTATCACACTGCACGCGCACAGCGCACGCACAGCGTACGCACGAATACGTGTCCTACACGACACGAGGACTCGTGCAACTCGAGGAGCCGCGTGTCAGTCATGGACACAATGTGTATGTCAAGTTTCCGTGGCCAAAGTGGCGTGTGCAAGGAGAAAACAGCCCCGAGTAGCAGGACAAGTTTCCTGCCCGCGCGCGCGCGTGCAACCGCATGTCCGCGAGTCTGTGGGGACTCGACACGACACTAATACATGCTCAGAACACAGGAAACACGTAAGCGAGACTAAAACCCTAATTTCTATTCAAATAGAATCCTAAAATCAGGTCGAAATGTCCTTTGAGGCATTTTGACAAACAATCATGCACATGGACTGATACGTGTCCAGAACGGACACGAAACCCATGACACCCGACACGAATCCTATCCAGACTCTTAGGGGACCCTTAGGGCTTCCTATTGATGAAGGGAAATCAAAAATCCATGGAGAAATTGGAAAGTTACCTATTGATGAACAATGGATGAAAAAGCCCCAAGTGGAATGATTTCCTCAAACCACCAAAATCCCACAAATTATTTCCTTCCTGTAAACAATCAATACCAACAGTAAGAATAATGATATTAGGATCTAATGCAACTGGTTTGGGGGAAAAAGGACCTAAAATGGATTTATAATGAATTTCTAAAGATAGGAACTCACCTCTTTCTTCTTGAAATAAATTTCCTAAGGAAGGGAGGCTAGCCCTAGATTTTAGGAGGGGTTTTATAGTGGGGGAATCCCTAGGTTAAGTAGTGGTGGCTGGCCATGATGGGCTAGGTTAGGGTTTGAACTAGGTTGGCTAGTCCTATTAGGTTAAGTCACAAAATGACTTGTGAAACCACAAGTCATTTCTCAACCCATTAAATTCCTAATTTCTTAAGTCAATTTCTAATAAATCTAAACCCACTAACTTAAGTCATGCTAGGTTAGACTAGAGTCACTTAGCCTAACCAAGTCCAACTAACTAGGGTTAGTTCCTAGGTTTGTCTACAAGGGTCAAGACTAATCAAAGTCAACCTAATCTAAACAATTCCAAAATAATTCCTAAAAATTCCCATAAATTCAAATAAATTCTAATAAATCAAATAACCCCAAAATGTCTAAATACCCTAATCACATGGCTAGGCTCTAGGGTAGACAGTCTCTACGGTTCACTAGCAAAACACCTAAAATCTCAAGTCATGAATTTAAATAGTTTAAAAATAATTAAAAATCACTAAAAATCATAATATGAAATAAATATCATTAAATAATAATTATAATTACAAAATTTCAAAATTACCCTCTTCTGGAAAACAGGGTGTTACAATCCTACCCACCTTATAAAAATTTTGTCCTCGAAATTAAGATGGTAGCAGGCCCTCTAGGTTAAACCCCCAGCAATCAAAGTCTCAGAATCTATCTTTAATCATACAGTTGAAAAGTGTAACCTATGGGGTCATGGCATGCAATATCAGTCTAGGGTCTCATCTAGTTATACCAACCATGTTACAGTACTAGGCAATCACAAGGTATCAAAACATACAAGCAAGGAATGCATCAAAATTCACAAAAGGAAAACTAAGGTTAGGTCAAAACTCACCTCCAGCTAGGT
This sequence comes from Iris pallida, assembly GCA_029216955.1. Taxonomy (NCBI): domain Eukaryota; kingdom Viridiplantae; phylum Streptophyta; class Magnoliopsida; order Asparagales; family Iridaceae; genus Iris; species Iris pallida. The sequence goes on along the minus strand of JANAVB010032619.1, from coordinate 6,149,457 downwards.
CTGAGAACCAGAACTCCCTCCTGGAAGCAGGGCCCTGGTTGGGGCAGATCTATCAGGGCAGTGCTGCATCCAGTGTGCAGCTGACCCACAGATTAGGCACAATCCTAGTCTCTTACTACAGTTGCTCCACTGGTGTCCAGACTTCTTGCAGTAGGCACAGATAGGCTCTGGCTCAGCTGGCCTCTGCTGGACATGAGACTGGGCTGGGTATGATGATATCGGCTGGATAAATTGGTACTCCTTAAACTCTGGGTAGGACTGGGTACTGCTCCTCGCCCTCTTGGAACTAGGCTCTCCTCCTAGAAGCACAGAGTCCCTCTAACGTAGCAACCTCTGGATTTTCTCTCTCATGGCCTCCTCATGAACTCTCTGTGACTCCATCAACCTTTCTTGAAAGAAACCAGGTGATACCTTTGGTTCGCGTCGCATGGAGGTATCATTCTCCAGGAGAGCCTACCTGGGAGCGGAAGGATGAGATGCGCGAGCGATATCCATATCTTTTTGGACCGTGAGGTATACTTCTATCCTTCTCATCAGTTGCATTTTGTCTTTCAATTTCGAGGACAAAATTCTTTTAAGGTGGGTAGATTTGTCACTACCACATTTCTAGTTTGAGGGTATTTTTGTTATTTTTGGGTTTATTTGATTTTTATATTATTTATTTGAATTTATAGAATTTTTAGGAATTATTTTGGATGATGGTTGACTAGGTTGACTTTGACTAGCATTGACTTTGGTAGACTAGTCTAGAAGCTAACCATAGTTGTGACTACCTTGGCTAGGTTAAGTAACCCTAGTCTAACTGGAGTTAACCCATGATTAGTCTTTTAGACTCAAGTTAGAATAGAGAAGGCATTTAGTCATAAGCCATGACTTATGGTTTTGAAACCATTGATTATCAACTTAAGCCATAGAGGCCCAAAGCCCATAGCCCATCACTAAACCCTAACCCTAACCTACTATAGCCGGCCACATTGGGAATCCCCTCTATTTATACTCTCTTCCATTTAGAGCTAGCCTCTTTTAGGAAAGATCACAAGTTGGAAGAAGAGGTAAATCCCATCTTTAGAAATTCATAGAAAATCCATTTTAATTCCTTTTTCTTTCAAACCAATTGTATTAGATTCTAATTGTCTTCCTCTTACCGTTCATGGAGGATAATCTCTATTTGTGGATAATTTGGGAGAGTTGGCTAGCAAGGAGGAACCCCCCATTTAAAGCTTTCTTTGGTTTTTGACACCTATAGGTAATTTCTTCAAAACTTATTGAAATTGCTGTTATTATTGCATATTAGCCTAGGCCTAGGAGTCCCCTAACTGTAGGAATCATTTCGTGTCTTGGTGGACTCATTTCGTGTCTATATCGAACACGTATCCGACAGGATACTTAGGTGTTTGTGGAAATGTCTCAAAGGATTTAATGTTGCTATTTTCAAAATGTTTTTGCATAAGATTGTAAATCTAGAGATGGCTTAGGCATTTCCATTCAACTGAGCTTAATTTAGTGTCGTCTCGTGTCGCGATCTGGACACGAACACGTTGTTCTGACACCGCACGTACTGTCCTGCTACTCGAGGGGCAGTACTCATTGGACACGGCGACTCAGGTCATGCCACTTGGCATAGGCCAAGGGGCAATGACTAACACGAGGTCCTTCAAGTTGAAGACGCTCTCATGTCGTATCGGACACACACTTGACCCTACAAGGGGATTCCATAGCCCTGTGCACGTGTAATTTAGGGCTTCGGATACGGCTCTAGAACTCTGGACACGACACCTATGGATACGATACAGGGTATGGGACACGAAGACCGACCCTAAGGGTACCCCCATACACAAGTACAGGAATTGGGTTGTACTGTGTCGAGAGCTAGGGGCGTGTACACGCGTGCACGAGGCTGCACTGCTGTGCAGTATCAGTTACCCTATTTTGTTTTCTGTTGATGTAGACACGCCGTATCTGGCTATGGTGGACACGAGGTGACTTGTATGACACGTGCACAAGTGTATTAAGGTTTACCAACCATTACATTTACATCTTAGCATGATTTAACCCATCTAATCCAATTACCCTAAAAATTATGATACCATGTTATATTCAGTATTTTCCAGTTTTGGAATTCAAAATTTTGCATCTATTTTAATCCAATGTAATACTCCTCATTGTATGTTTACATCCTAATATAGTTCTCCTACATGTATTCTAGCTATGGGTCGATTTTGGGATGAATTGGTGGAGTATTGATTTCGAAATTGGTATATGTAGAACTGTCATTGGGTTGAACTCAAAAATCTGAGATTAAGTACATATGTTAATTGTCACTTAATCCTTGAATCTTAAAAACCTAAGGATGATTCACCCTTCTCTGTTTTCTATTTCTTTAGCACACACACACACACACACACACACACACACACACACACACACACACACACACAACACACACACACACACACACACACACACACACACACACACAGAGTTAACTATGACACTCTCACTCTTACACACACATTTTTAATTTTCATTTACACACAAACACACACACATTCATGTCCATATACACACACATATGTTAGCTACTATTTTTCCATTCATTTTCTATTCCCAGGTTATGCATTGCCAGGCCACTTTTCCTATTGGCATTCACTCACTTGTATACACATACACACACTTTCCTCTACCTCACTTCTTCTATCCTTCTCTACATCTCTATATACCTATGTATATATATGCATGTATATATGTAATATATGTATATCTATATATGTAGTATATGTATGTATCTAGTATAGATACTTGTGAATAGTATATAAATATGCATCTATGTATTTATGCATGTATGTATGTATGTATAGACATATATGAATGACTTGAATGCATGATGAAATGCTAGAATGCAATATAAACATGAATGTGTATATATAGAGTATATGTGTATGTATGTATCCATGAGTATATGTGTATATATAGTATGTGCAATGTGGGTTGCTTGAGGCTTAGTGATGTTGCTTGGTAGACTAGTATAGGCTAGTTTAGCCTTGATTAGACTAATATACATTAGATAGGCTTGGTTTAGGCTTGTATGGTCTTGTGGGCTTGTTTAGACCTAGAATAACTTGTTTGACCTAATTTAGACTTGTTAGACCTAGTTTGACCATAGTTGACCTAGTTTGACTTTTAGAGTTGACCAGAGTTGACCAAGAGTTGACTTTGGCCTAGATTGACCTAGATTCATTTAGAATGCATAGAATTGCATCTTGTTATCATTTTAGACTTATTGTGACTTGTGCTGCTCTGATTAGGAGCTAGACACTTCTTTTCGGACAGTACATTTCTCTCGGACACTCAGATAGCTGGCGAGTACATTTTCTGATTATTTCATATTCTGTTTAGAATTATTCTCCTGCTTTAAATTACTTTACTTGATACTGTCACGTTGGTCACACGGATTAGTACTATATGGATCCTTTCTTGAGATGTTATCCCCTCAGGGAGCATCGGATACTACATGTTCTGTGCGTTTCACTTACGTTGTGTATTACTATGTTTCATGGTTCATTGATCACTTGTAACATGTACTCTCATGATCACAGAGTCTTTCTTGAATCTTCCATTTATGGGAATTCCTAGAATCACCCATTTTTGGGCCTATCATGTACACCCCTTGTGGACCGTTACATAAATCATAACATAACTTGGCTGGATCCTTGTGTATTGATTGGGGGTACGGGGGAGTAGAAGTAGACATATGAATAATATCCAAGTAGTGTAGCATCAAAAACTTTTCGTAGTGTAGCATCAGAATCTCCTATGCCATTCACATGTTTATATTGTACTTTGACTCACTAGCCACTGTTAGTTCTCTACTTATAGTAGATATTTTTATTATATTTCTCTCTGTTTACATTCTGTACTTTCTTCAGTTTCCTGTATCTTACTTTACTGCATGATTATATTTTCTAACCTGCTATAAACTGTTGAGATGTATTATGCTCGCTCCATCCTGATTGGGCACCGTTGAATGTTTACAGAGGACGAGGATGAGGCTGGTGTTGACACCTTCTATGGGACAGCCCTAGACGACACTTGTGAGCTGGACTCTCAGGAGGACCCAACTCTAGCTGATGACATTTCCCCTACTGCCTAGATTGGTTTATTTAGGATTTATCTTACTTATGTTGTCTTGGGACTAGTTTAGTCTAGGTTTTACTATTTCTGTCATTTGAGATCTGGATTGTATATACTCTTTCATATTCAGTAGTTGAGACTTGTATTTCTGGATGTTAGCTGAGATGTTATCTTAGACACTTAGACTTTTCTGATCATCTGTATTTCATTTGAGTTCTATATCATATCGTGCTTCTTCTTTCTTAGTTGTGATTGAGTTACATTCTGCTATATCACCCTCATTCGGGGGGTATAAACTGCTTAGCATTATATTGTTAGATGTTGTGGCCTAGGACAGCGTTCTACCGCCGACACTGCGGCGTAGGCTGGACGTATCCACGTCTTGTGCCCTTAATCTAGGGTGCGAGTTATGACAATTAGAGACGTTAGACATCGGCCCGCGTTTGGTACAAAACGGGTCCAAAGGCGGACATCATTTTGACCCAAAATTACGATTTTGCCCCTGTTCCAGAATTTAACTTTTGGACAGGCATTTCCTAGATATATCTTTTTCATCGAGAACGTTCTTGATGTTTGTTTCAACATCCGGAGCCATTCGTGGATTTTGAGATATATTTGCTGACGTGATTGATTGTTTGGAGTTGCCATTCCCGCACCACCAGGCAAGATACCTTGCCACCTTACTCTATGATTTACTTATTCTTATTTTTAGTTATTTATATTCAACATTACTTATCTATTGTTAGTATTATATCACTGTACGTCCAAGTCACACTTGGGTGCAAGCAACCATATCGGTCATTTTACTTATTTTTGTTCTATCCTCTTGCATTGACTTAGCCTAGCAACCACCCATTGATGATGAGGTATTGGGATATCTTATATGGCCTTGACACATGATTATCACGAGTTGTGAGTCATATATAGGACACATACCCACGTAGTCGACTGGCCACCGATAAGTATGGAGCGTACGACGGATAAAAGTAACTGCCAATAGATTTACATGTTAGTAGACTTGGCGGTTACTAAAGGTTCATATCAGTCATGGAGATGATGATATGAGGCATTGGATGGGAAGAACAATACCTGACGTATGGGCTACTTTTGTACTTCCCTGATTACCTGTGCGCTCCTCCGGAGACGCAGGCTCCAGGTACACTCGACGTTTCCCAGAGCATTATGGACGGACCCCTTACACATGATGCCCTCTAACTATCTTCGGACGTTACGGACGTAGGCCCCTGGTACCCTATACGGGAACTATGCCGATCCCATCTACAGCCAGGACTCATGCGTCGAAGGATTGTATCTCAATTGGATATGAACAGTAGAATGGTTAGGAACCCTATTGCATGCATCCCCTTCAACTGTCTATTATATATCATAGTTTATATGGCATGGTGTTTTCTTGTATCTTGTTACGTCCCTCTAAGGACCTGTTATCTCTCCAGGGTTAGACGATTTCCCGCAGGAGTATGGAGCGGCACTGGATCCTTCATACATTGATAACGAGGCATCTCCTGCTGAGTTCTAGTCTATTTATTTATTGAGACATTTTGTGGACATCTTTTATATCTCTTTTCTTTCTATTTTGCGGGGGTTGGACTCCGATCATTTGAGACTATTTTTCATAGCTGTTTGGAGTGGGTATGTCCACCCGGCTATCTCTTTGATACATTATTTATTTGGACTCTTGTATCTTCTGTGCTGAGCTGTGATGAGATTAGATTATATTATTCTGGCTTATGATTATTTTATATATACAGCTTATGTACGTATACAAGGATTCCGTATATTGGAGTATTCTTCGTATATATGCAGCTGGCATATCTACGTGCTCGGTCCTAAGTATTTTGGGACTGGGACATTACAGGGTGTAATTACTCGTTCCCCAAGTAAAGATATAGCTTCCTATGTTGCTTTTATTTTACAGCTTGAATCAAAAAATATTAAAGAAGAATGTAGTGATAATTTTTGGCTAGATGCTATGCAAGGAATTGAACCAATTTGAACGAAATCAAGTTTGAAAACTTGTTCCCAAGCGCATTGATCATCCGGTCATTGGCACCCGTTGGGTATTCCGAAATAAACTGAATGAGAATGGTTTAGTGACTCGTAATAAGGCTCAACTCGTTGCTCAAGGATACAATCAAGAAGAAAGGTATCGACTATGATAAAACTTATGCCCCAGTTGCGAGATTAGAATCCATTCGTATGCTATGTACATTTGCATGTTTTCATAACTTTAACTTATTTCAAATGGATGTCAAGAGTGCATTTCTAAACAGTTTTATAAAAGAAGAAGTTTATGTAGCTCAACCTCCAGGTTTTACTGATTTCAAAAATCCTGATTATGATTTCATGTTGAAGAAAGCATTATACGGTTTGAAACAAGCCCCTCGTGCTTGGTACGATCATTTAAGCTCTTTTCTACTTGATAATGGTTTTACAAAAGGGAAGGTTGATACTACACTGTTTATAAAATCTTTTAATGACAATCTTCTTTTAATTCAAATTTATGTAGATGATATTATTTTTGGATCTACTGATGAATCTCTTTGCCAAATTTTTTTAAAGTGTATGCAGAATGAGTTTGAGATGAGCTTGATGGGAGAACTAAAATTCTTTCTCGGACTGCAAATCAAACAAACCAATAATGGGATGTTCATTAATCAAGCCAAGTACACAAAATATTTATTAAAGAAGTTCGATCTGGAAGGAGTCAAACCACTTGGCACTCCGATGGCAACTTCAACTAAGCATGATATTGATGAACAAGGCAAACCAGTAGACATACGTAAGTATCGAGGTATGATTGATAGTTTACTTTACTTAACTGCTAGTCGTTCTGATATAATGTTTAGTGTTTGCTTGTGTGCACATTTTCAAGCCAACCCTAAAGAATCACATTTGTGCGCGGTTAAGCGTATCTTCTGATACCTTAAAGGCACTTCCTCTGTCGGCTTATGGTATCCCAAAGCTACGTTATTTGACCTAATCGGTTATTCGGATGCTGATTTTGCTGGATGCAAGTAGATAAAAAAAGTACCAGCGGCACATGTCATTTCCTAGGCAAAGCTCTAGTCGCTTAGTTTAGTAAGAAATAAAATTATGTCGTATTGTCAACGACTGAGGCTGAATATATCGCCGCAGGACATTGTTGTGCAAAAATTTTGTGGATAAAGCAAATCTTAGAAGACATTGGTTTACTATACACACACATACCCATTATTTGTGACAACACTAGTACTATTAATTTGACTAAGAATCCAATATGTCACTCTTGTACTAAGCATATCGAGATTCGACATCATTTTCTTAGAGATCATCAATAAAATGAAGATATAAACCTTGTAAATATAGATACTGAGAATCAATTAGCTAATATCTTTACAAAACCTTTAGCAGAAGATCGTTTCAATTATTTACGTCGAGAATTAGAAATTTTAGATATCAATAATATTAATTAATTTTATTTTATCGATTATTTTTCAATACTCAAAAACTATTTTTGGGACAAGCCTATAAAGGGTCTGTCTGTAACACGACTATGATCGAAGCAAAGTGGTATTTAATTGTTCTCCAGTGAACTTCCATTAGCTGGGATAGTATCCCTACAGCTAATCTGAAACAGTCGCTGTGTAATAAAATTTAATTTATAAAATAATATTAATTATATTAATTAAAATTTAAAATTACTAAACTTGGCATTAAATAATTGGAAGGGGTTGACAAAAAGATTATTGCCTGCAAATTTTTGTTTTTAAAATTCATCAAAAGAACCCTAGGTGAATTCGGCCCAAGTTCGGCCAGAGTTCTGTTGGTGGTATATATTTTTATGTCAGAACCCGAGGCCCCCTTCTCTTCATCTCCTCCAAACTCCTCTTTCAAACAGTAGCTGCCGCCCGAACCCCTCTCCAAACCCTAGTTTTTTTCCAACCTATTGCTCCTATTCTACTTGGAGATTTTAATCCAAAATTTGGATTCGTGCGAAGAATCTCTGTCTCTACCACATACTCAATTCTCGGAAGGTATAAACTTCTCCTTCCATCTCTTTCAATTCATTAGTTTAAATTCATTTTTGGGAGAAAATGCCTAAGGGATTCACTCCATCCAAGAGGAAGAAGACAAACGCCAGTAAAGAGGCTTCATCTTCGAATCCACCATAGCATTCTCTCTTTTTCCTGGTCCAATCGACCGACGGTGCATTCAATGAGTTTTACTTTGAAACTCATGATCATTCATTGTTATGGTACGATGATTTCGTGATACGTAACATATGCACTGGAGCCCCGATAAAATAAACTGTATTTCCTGACCACCGTCCATTGTTTGAGGCATTAGGGTTACACAGACTTGTCACCCTCAAATACCCTATAGCTACTAATGCCATTAGACTGTTCTTTTGCAACTTTGTTTTGGACACTTTCACTATTAGAACTCGTGTCGGCGGTATCAACATCGAGTTCAATGATACTATCCTAGCAAAAATCCTTGGTATTCCTAACGAAGGTACCCCGCTTGATGATATCACTGAGTTCGATTTCCCCGATGGCACGACTCTTATCAGTTTCAAAAATGACCTTTGTGCACCTGTCCGTATTCATTCTGGAAAGCTCAAGGCTGCAAACTTGAACTTATTTAACTATGAGTTGCACTGCATCATCTATTCCACTATTCTACCAAAATCTACTTCAAAGGATGATGTTATAAATCTTGAACTGTTTGCCCTCTACCACATTATAAAGGGAATTCCATTTTCGGTTTCCAAGACTTTTATTCAGATGATGAGACGTTGTCGCAGAAGACATCGGAATCTCTCTTATGCGATGTTCATCCCACGCATCTTTCAACGTTTTGATATTGATCTTTCCACTTGTGCTCTTGACCCTGAGCCTAAGTTTTTCCAGCTATCACGTCACAGTGCAGCCGCTCCTCATACACCTCCTACTGTTCCACTTCATCAGGATTACCCTATGACCTTTAAGGGTATTCATCAGTGTCTCTCGGATCTGCGTACATTCATCACTGACACATCCAGGGAACACGAGTTCCGTGATGTGAGTCAGTTCCTGGCTCTTGCCAACTCCTTTGTCGACCTTCAATTCGCACATACTGGACATTCTGCCAGTTCTCTTCCTAGATATCCAGCTGTTTCAGGCTACCGCTATGAGAATGAAGCGGCACATACTTTATTTCAACCTGGTAACACATATGATTGGTACCGTGGTTCTGGTGCTACTCCACACCCTTCTAAAGCTGGCACTTCTGGAGCTGGTCCATCCGAACATGGTGGACGTACTGACACTGCTGATGATAATTCTTCAGAGGATTTGTGATCTAGACACATTGTTGTAGAAGCATGGAAAAGAGGATATTACTTTTAGTCCCACATCGAAAAGGAGAAGAAGAAAGGGCTCACTCCATTTTATATATAGAGCCCCCTTCCCTCCTTTAAAAAGGGTACCAACTTCCCTTCCCTCCTTCCAACTTGGACTCTTCCTACTACGCACCTTCGGGTGCTAAGTCGAAGAAGTCTAGGACAGTGCGTGCTCAACAAGCCCAGTCAACTTTCTAATCTACTGACCGTCAGCGGGTACCGTTAACTATTACACGGGCCCCTGATGAAAAGTTGTACAGAATCTCTCGTGTCCAGCCCTCTGGGGCAAACGGACAGGACAGGTCCCAAAAAATCTCCCTACAACGATCGAGCGTAGTGCTTTACTAGCCTCAGATCAGGGAGCAAATATGATTGTCCCAAAAGTCTCCCTACAACGATCGAGAGCAGTTCTTTACTAGCCTCAGATCAGGAAGCAAATATATATGATACATACGCACCCGGGCGCTCGGGATACCCGGGCCCAAAAAACGGATGCAAAGGTAGATCAATCTGCTCTCGGCTTATGAGAGGTAGTCATTCACAAACGAAAGGAGAGAGAAGCAATCTTATTGTGTGAGGAGCCCTTTCCAGGACATCACCGCACCCAAGCCGCCATCAACTACTGCTACCACAAGACAGTGGCTCCACCACCAAGGAAGTCTGTGTTTATGCGGATCATCATCCCATGCGGCTAAATGGACTCGAGCCACGGAAGCAAGGCTCCTGGAGATCCCATACGGCCAAGTGAAACCAAGCCGCAGAAGCAAGGCTCTCGAAGACCTCATGCGGCTAAGTTGACTCGAGCCGCAGAAGCAAGGATCCTGGACATCCCATGCGGCCAAGTGAAACCAAACCGCAGAAGCAAGGCTCTCGAAGACCCCATGCGGCTAAGTAGACTCGAGCCGCAGAAGTAAGGCTCTCGAAGATCCCATGCGGCCAGGTTGACTCGAGCCGCAGAAGCAAGGCTCTCGAAGAAGCCATGCGGCCAAGTGCAACCGAGCCGTAGAAGGAAGTCTCTTGAAGACCTCATGCGGCCAAGCCAATTTGAGCCGCAGAAGGAAGACTCTTGAGAGCTCATGCGGCCAAGATGATACGAGCCGCAGAAGGAAGTCTCTTGAGATTTCATGCGCCCAAGCCGATCCAGGCCGAAGAAAAAAGACTCTTGGTACCATGCGGCCAAGTTGATCCGGGCCGCAGAAGATTTATTTTACTCTATTGCGAGGGGACACAAAGAAATTTGACCAAGTCTCAATCACCCAGATTTGCTACAACAAAATCTCAACAACCCCGACCAGCTGGCAGCCCAAGATCGAGTCCTCGTATGCTATTACAGACACGTGGCCACGTGGCCTTCTATGCGGCCTAAAATCTGCTTCATGCAGGAACCGCTATAAATAGTAGGGTACCACACCCATGTTGAAGGCTGGCAACCTATGAAGGGCAATTTCTTCAAGATCAAGGATCGTGACAGATAGTCCAAGGAGTAAGGTAGAGTTGCTACACTTTTTCGAGCCTATATCGTCACCCCCAGAATCAAAACTAAACAATTATACTTAGATTGTTTTCTAGGATTTCTTTCTAGGCTTTCTCTTGTACAAGCGAGTTTGCAATCAAGTTCAATTCCTCTGTAATTATTGTTCTTGATATTTAACGGCAAACAGTTGTATTTTGTCCCAATGCCACTTTTTGAGACTTTGTTATGTCTATATTTCCTTGGAAATGCTCTGACATTCCAAGATATCATTTAGTACTCTTCCTTTAGTTTATTTTGCACTGAGATTGTGACTGACTGAGCTGATGTATCGAGAACATCTAGTTTATGCTCTGCTTAGCGTATTTTATTATATTTTAGCATTATTTCATATTCTTGTTATAGCACTATCTCTTTATGCTTCAATATATAAACTGCCTGTGAAATATTTGTTTATCGATTTTTTTGTATTTCTTCATCGTTTGTTCCTTATGCAAGAATTGCGGGGGAGATTTTCTCTTTGAAATTATTTTACTAAGTGACAACGGGGGAGAAATAGGATCTAACATCTTTTACAGGATATAGGAACATTTTTTTAGGATACAGTACAATTTTGATTATTTTTCAAATCTTATTGATCAAAGATGTTATATCGGTTAAGGTTTTTCAACTATCAAAATGGAGAAGATTGTTGGCCCATTGGTCATAGTCAAACCTAATTTTAATAATTGATCAAACTATGTCCCGATATAAGGGCTAATCAAGTCCAGCAAAGAAAATCCATACAGACGAGGAAGAGGCCGCATAAGAGAGATGAGTAGTTTGCACATGCGGCAGCCAACTCTGGCCACAAGCAGATGGCCCATGCGGCAGCCAACTCTGGCCGCAGGAGGATGGCCCATGCGGCAGTTAACTCTGGCCGCAGGCAGATAGCCCATGCGGCAGCCAACTCTGGCTACAGACAGATGGCCCATAAGGCAACCAACTATGGCCGCAGGCAGATGGCCCATGCGGCAGCCAATCCTGGCCACAGACAGGGTGTCTCATTCGGCCCTGTCAGAAGCTTTGTGCTTGACCGTCTCTCATGCTGGCCCGACTCTATGCGGCCTATTGAGAACGTAGAATATTCCAATATGGACTCTTCTTATTATGCACCTTCAACTGCTAAAACAAAGAAGTCTAGGGTAGTACGGGCCCAACAAGCCCAGTCAACGGTCCAAGTTGTTGGCCGTCAGCGGGCATCGTTAACTGTTATACGGGCCCCTGGTGGAAAATTGTACAGTACCACCCGCGTCCAGTCCTCCAGGGCTAACAGACAGGGTGGATCTCAAAAGTCTCCCTCCAACGATCGAGAGCAAGTACTTTTTCTAGCCTCGGATTATGGAGCAAACATGATACCTACGCACCTGTGTGCTCGGGATACCCGAGTCCATAAATTGGATGCAAAAGTAGATCGGTCGGCCATTGATTTGCAAGAGGTGATTACTCACAAATGCAAAGAGAAAGGGGCAACCTTGTCATGTGATGAGCCCTTTTTGGGACGTCGTTGCACCCATGTCATCATCAACTGCTGCTGCGACAAGTCAGCAGCACCTAAAGGTCGGTAGTCCATTTTTTAACGACTGCACCATCCAGCACCTGTCCGACAACAACTTGAGAAATAGGTACAAATACCGGTAGACGAAGAATTCCATTTCGTCTCCTATAATTCAACTCGAAAGGTTCTTCCTGATAAGGGAGGAAAGAAGACAGGCTCTTCCAGCCCGGCAATGTCAGCCAGCACTGCAAGGAAAATCTCGATTGGAGGGTTGCCACCGACGGCCACAGGGGGTGTCTACCTAGGCCCTCGATCCAGAAAGAAGCTTCCAACACCCGGAGGAGCACCCTCGACCTCCCTGGGGGTAGATGAAGCTAGGGGTAGCAGTCCCCTCAATGTATGCAACAACCAGGTCTTCCAAGGGCATACACAGGGGGTAGCAATCCACTGAAATTATACAACAGACTTGGACGTCCCCGAGGGTGACCGCCATCGCCAAGATGATGTGGCTTCCTGTGCAGGGGGTAGCACCCCTTCCGAGTCTGAGGAGGAAGACATTTCGATATTCTCCAACAATTTTTCTGTACGAGGGTACGACACGAAGAGCACCTCTTCTACGATCCCTTCTACGTCTACCTACGTACGGACAGTCTTTATGGACGACGATGATCATGAAGCGCCTACTGACCGACAACGTCTAGAAGTACTTGAAGCCATGCTCCTGTCCTTGATCAAGTCAGTAGACGAAATTAAAGCTGCCTTGTCGAGTCAACCGGCAATGACGCCTGGACAAACAATCTTAGGACCCACAGTCAACACGGACTCCAACACGACCGCTCCTCCTTTGGGTGACAATCCTCTAGGAGCATCCGCTCCTTCAGCTGCAGACGAAGCTAGGGAGGCAAGGAGGGAGGTCCAGGAGCTTCGAGCAATGTTCAATGCCCGAGACTCCTCCTGAGACCTCAGAATATGGCAACCATATCCCGTTGCATGGAGAGATGTTCCTTTTCCGCCATGATAAAAACTGTTTCATAATGATTCGTGTGACGAAAAGACCTCTACTAGTCGGTATATGACGCATTTTGAGGTCACAACAGACCACTTGCCGCATAGCGATGCCATCCTCACGCGATTATTCATCGGGGCATTGAAAGAGATCGCGTTCGACTGGTACTGCAACCTTCCGGACAACTGCATCCATTCTTTTGAAGGCTTCAAGCACATGTTCCTAGAAAGATTCTACGAAGTGGGACATGATGTGACAATGTCATCACTTATGGACGTCGTTTAGGGTGAAAGAGAGCTAACAAGAAACTATATCGAGCGGTTCTGCCAAATCTCAATGAGATTGCCCCAAGGCAATCCCGAAAGCTTCTTGATTGAAATATGCCAGAAGAAGTTTCTCCCTGCAATCAGCCTCTGGATGGGTGAAGATCAGTTCAGGGATTGGACGACCTTCATCAAAAGTGCCACCAATGCGCAGGCGAAGTTAAAGAAGGCTCGCCAGCTGGGATTACACATCCCGGATGGAGAGGTCAAAGGCAAACGTCCTGGTACCATCCCCAATAACAACAATACTGACGGTATCTCCAATAACCGGGACAATAAAGGCAAACATGACATTGTCGTCGGTACGACCAAGAAGCCTGAACAAAAGCAGGCAGAAGCTCAGTGGCCCAAGGTGAATTACTCATTCGAAGATAGTCATGTCAAGCCTATCTTTGAAATGCTCTAGCAAGGGGACATGATCCAACTTCCTCCACCAAGACGCGAGCCTCGAGTGACGGAGATGGAGGGCCCAAAATACTGCCATTTCCATCGCTACATTCATCATCCCACTCAAGACTACTTTTAATTAAAGCGGTACATCTAGAGTCTTATCGACTCCAAAACTTTGTTACTAGACTTTAAAGAGGTTACCATGGCGGCGAACATGGTATCAATTCAGTTCGATGACTTCTCCCCAACAAGTACTCAAAACGGGGTAATACCTGTCTGCCGGGCAACGATGGAGGTTACTAATCTTCCTCCCGTCCGGAACTAGACGACTGGCTTGGTACCTCTCATTATGTCATAAGGAGAGGTTATGTGGGCGCACCCAACTTAGTGCCCGAAGTTACCCAGACGGTGCCATATCCAGCCAACAAGAAGAAGGGTAGAAAGTCCAGATCCTGCTATACAATTTCAGCCAAAGCTGAGGAGGCGGCGATCATTGTTACCCGGTCTGGGGCACAAGTCCAGCCCACTCTTGGTAGTTCAATCGAAGACCCTCAGCCGGCAACACTGTCTGCCACTGATGTTCCGGGGCCATCTCAGCCTCCACCGGCGGACAGGTCCAAGCCGAAGGAAACCCGCTTTGACAGCCGCTCCGTAAAGATGTACCTCAAGGGCTGGGGAGACCTTACAACTCAGACATATTAGCACAACCGGCTAATACGCTGGCAAAGTTGTCGTTATACGAGCTCCTAAGGCTCTCCAATTATCTTCGTATCGCATTGAGCGAAGTGCTCCAGAATGCTGACGCTTACTTAACCCAGGTCAAACCTACAGGGTAAGACTCGTCGGTAGATCTCCAGGACAGCAACTGTGCAAATGCAATGCCCAATATCGTATTCACCCCACATGACATGTTGATCAAGACCAACTTGGACGATCTTCCCTTTTACTACACTGGATACATAGGCAACATCAAGGTGGATCGGATGCACATCGACCCTGGCTCGTCGATAAGCATCATCCCAAAAAGCTTGCTTCAAGTCCTCGGCATCCCTATGCACCGGCTAGCGGCGACCAACACTGCCATTAGCGGTTTCAACTCAGGAATGAGCTACCCCTTATGAAAGATCCGATTGAAAAGTCAGATCGGCGACCAGAGGACAGAGGTTACCTGCTACGTCATAGATGCAGATACGTCCTACAATATCCTATTAGGGCGTCCGTGGATACATGACTACATGATCGTGCCATCCACACTCCACCAGTGCTTCAAATATGTCAGTAAGCTCGGCTTCGTGAAGACAGAATTCGTCGACATCGATACCTTCAAAGGGGTTGAGTGTTATTACTCTTCGGAGGCTTGTCTATACGAAGAATCCAAGAAGCACATAATTAATAAACGAGAGGTCATCAAAGGGCCAAAGGAACCCTTGAGAATTTATCTCCAGGCCCGTAAACCGGGCAAAGCCGTACCCCTTGTCGCAACTTTGCATAAAGAGATGCCTGGTTCTCTCGCCCCAGCTGCTCAGTCGGAACCGATGGTCATCCGACTCCCAAGGTCCAGCAAGGGGCCAAAACCCGTCATAGAGCCGATGGTGATCTGACTGCCAAAATCCAATCAAAGGCAACCAAAAGATGCGAGGCCCTCTGGGAGCCGATGGTGATCCGATTGCTAAGATCCAGTCAAAAACAATCGGAAGACACGAAGTCCTCTGCCGAGCCGATGGTTATCCGTCTTCCCAAGACGAGCCGGCAACCAAGTGTTGATCCGAGACCCTCAGGCAAGAGAAGTGTTGTCAAGTTGCCCAAGAAAGTGTTGTCACGATCCGTATCCAGTGTAGGGGCACGAGAAGTGGGTACGTCTAGCCTACGCCGCAGTGTCGGTGGTAGAACGCTATCCTAGGTCACATACATGTAACAATTATAAGGTACCTTTACAATGTATACTCTCCAAAATAAAAGGCAATATAGAAATGTACAACTCAATCACACCTAAGGTAGAAAATACGATAAGATAGATAGATATGAAAGTCGCCAAAAGAAATACAATAGGAGAAAGAGTCTAAGAGTCTAAGATAGCATCTCCACAACATCTAGAATAATAAAATCCCAAATAAGTACATAATGTATCCAAATTAAGACAAGACAATAAGTAAGATAACTAGTCTAGCTAACTAGCGTAGACTACTAGGGGAAAGTCCTCTGCAAGGGCTGGGTCCTCCTGGGAGTCCAGCTCGCAGGTGTCATCTAGGCCTGCTCCATAGTATGTAGGACAGAACTCCTCAATGTCATCTGTAATATTTCAACAAGTCCAGTCAGGACAGGAACAAGTACAATACATCTCACACAATTCATAATATGATAGGATATGTAAATATGCTATAGAGTAAGATACATGAAACGCTAGAGAATATATATGAAGTAAAAGAGATGACTGTAAGAAATATCTACTATAAGTAAAAAACTAACAGTGACTAGTGACGTAGAGTACAAGATAGACATGTGAACGGCTTGAATTTGCACATAATTATTCTAAGAGTTTGCATATAATTACACTACTTTAGAATTGTTCACATGACTATTTATACTCTCCCGTACCCCAATCAATACACAAGGATCCAGACATGTTATGTTATTGTATATGATTTCACTTGGGGCCCATAAATGGGTGCACATGAAGTATACATGAGGGGCTCTATGAACATGAGAGTACATGAATCACAAGAGTGCACATGAATGGTGAAAGCACCAGAGTACATGATGAAAGTAAAATGCACATGACATGACGTAACCCGATGCTCCCGAGGGAGATAACATCTTATGAAGGGATCCATATAGTACCAATCCGTGTTAACAACGTGACAGCATCAAGTAAAGTAATCTAGAGCATAAATGTAAATCCTATCAAGTATGAAACGGTCAGAGAATGCACTCGCCTGGTATCCTGAGTATCCGATGAGTATATATATCCAGACAGAGTAGATAAGTCCTATTTAGAGCAACACAGGTCACAACATGTCCAGAATGGTAATATTAAACTTTGCAATGTATTCTATATAAATTCTAGGTCATTCTAGACTAAAGTCAACTATTGGTTAACTCTAATCAACTTTACTAGTCAAACTAGGTCAACTAGGCCAATCCTAGTCCAATCAAGTCTCACTAAGCCTAACTAAGCCTAGGCCAGCACTCAAACACAATCAAATCCCTAACAAGTTATCACACATAAATACAAACTATGCAGATTCATCCTTATACAATATAAACATAGGTATTCATATAGGCTAGTGCCTAATACACAAACAAGGCACAATCATGATATATATATGTAAGTAGGGGTGAGTGTGTGTGTCAACATTATAATGGATAGTGATATGGTGTGTGTGTGTGTACAAGGGTATTTGTGTGACAGTGCTTAGGGTGTGCTTAGGGGGTGTGTGTGTGTAGATCACATAGTGTGTGTGTATTCAGTTGTGAGGGTGATAGGATGTGCGTGTGTGTGTGTGTGTGTGCGTGTGTGTGTCAATTCCTGAGTGATATGGAGTGTGTGTGAGGCATATATGTGTAGTGTATTCTCAGGTTTTAGTCAAGCAGCAGTACATGTGTGTGTGTGTATCACTACCCAGTGTGACAGGGTGTGCATGTTCTCAAGTTTAATGTTAACCTGGTTCTGTGTGTACAGCAGTAATTTGGTTATCTCAGGAAAATTTATCATATTACTTTAATTCAAATCAATACACATTTATATACATAACCCCATGTCATTATCCCCTACTCAGTTCAAGTATCAGTGAATTCAAGGTCTTTTCGAAATCAAACCCAATTACAAGAATGAAAACCAAACATACCACCCTAAACATGAATCATTACATACCAGTTATGATAACCTAACTGAACTAAACCTTGCATCACAAATTCGAATCATAATTCTCAGTTATCAGCATTTACCCGATTTTTATTTTAGCGCAATATCAAGAACCCAAATTCAAAATAAAAATCAAATAAATATTAAATTAGTGTGTGTACAGGTGTTAGGCACATGTGTCCGTGTGTCAGAGAGGGTTTCGTGTCCACCCAAGTGGACACGAAGTGTCCAGAATGATTTAGGCATGTACAAACACATACTGCACAACACAGCGACGTGCGACGGGGATACGAGTTCGTGCACACGACACACGATACATGACACCTCGTGCTCTTGTCCACGTGTTCGCCAAAGATAGTTCTAGAGAGTCGACACCCTAATTTGGGTTCAAAACGTGTCTGTGTGACACGATACACGTATTAGTCGAAGGGAATCGACTGAACCGTGTCAGTATAAAACACGTGCGTACGTGAGAACATGTCTGATACGACACGTGGCTATGCACGGCTTGGGGGGTGACCTGTCAGTCACTACCCGACCTACCAGCCAAGTGTCAGGCCACCACGTGGCGTGTCATGTCCAGACAGAGTGTCGGGTAGCATGGCATCCGAGCAGGGCTCGTACTGCGTATCCAGTCCAGTTTTGGACACAGTAAAGACACAAAAATTAACTCAGTCGTATATGAAATCAAAGAGCACATGAAGCTCTACAAATCAGTTCAAAAAGAATTCAAAAATAGCAATAAAAATCTCTCTTTGGTATTTCATCAAACACCTAAAAGCCTACACTGATACGTGTCTGATACGAACACCAAATCGACATAAATTTCCATAAAACTTTTCCTACAGCTAGGGGACACCTAGATGGATGCATCTATGGAATAAAATCAGGATTTTTGGGTGATTTATAGGTATTTACTTATAGGGATCCAATCTCCAAGAAAAAGCCCCAAATAGTAAAGTCTCCTTCTTCAAGCTATGTCCCAATGAGCTTCCCTCCTTGTAAGCTAGCCTCCTTTTCCTTCTACTCTAGATCTAGATTCAAATACAAAAGATTGGGATCAATTTGGTGGAGGAATAATGAAAGGTGGAAGAAATTAGGGTTTCCTAAAGGAGAATTTCTAAGAGGCAAGTGCTTATGTGGAGACATTATATAGGGTGAAATTAGGTTTAAAATGGGCTGTGGTGGCCTGCCATATAGGGGATTAGGGTTATGGTTTCAGGTAAATGGGCTTGAGCCAAGTTCATAAGCTAGCTAGCTCAACCCCTTAGCTATAAGTCTAAAATACATAACTCTCCCAATCCTCTCATGAACCCTAGCCACACTCAAGTCAACTAAGACTAACTTAAGTCACATTAGGGTCCCACACCATGCTAACTAAGTCACTAAAGTCAAAGTCAAAATCTAGGCTAGTCTCTAAAGTCACAACTAGCAAAAGTCTAAAAAATCACAACACCAATGCAATAATTAATAAAATAATTCACAAAAATCAAAATGACCAAAATACCCTCAAGACTAAAATATGGTAGTGACAAGCGTCCCAACCTCTGGTCACGCAGGGGGTAGCTGAAGAGGAGGCAGAACTCGCAAAGTATCTTGTTGCAAAGGTGGATAGTCCCTCTCATGATGATGTAATCCCTATGGACAAAATTCTTTATTAAGAGGTTGCCATTGAACTATCCTGAGTGTAATAAATTTAATCTGATGTATACTGCAGGGCACGGTCGGGATATCAACCTGCACACACAGGTGACAGTCGTCCGTACCGCAAATAGACTTGCTCCCATTAAAGGTGCCTACTTCCTAGTCCTAGGGCGAAGAGAAGGGGATCACACGATCATCTTCGGTCGAAAAGAAGGTACTCAACCCTTAATGCCACAAGAGTTTGATCTCGAACCCGATACTGGAAGATTACCGCTCTACCTGTATAGTCCTCAAGCCAAGTTCTTCATGCAAAAGCAGGGGTACAACATGGAGGCTACCCCAGGTCTGAATTACGGTAACGGTCGGCGATCGCCTCTGCAGCTGTCAACTCCGTCTGGAAAACCTCGAGATTATTACTGCAAGTCCAAATATGGCCTCGGTTATGTTACACCAGCAACAATGTCGGAGATCTCCCACGAGGTATGCGAGTGGCATTCTCACTCATCCGAATCACCTGCATACGATTTCGATAACAGCATTGAAGGTATATTCATGCAGACATTATCTGTCAACATGGCATCCGCTGACATTGAAGAGGAAGACGAAGATCTACTCGAACCTTTTAAATTAGAGCCATGGGTCCAATAACTAGACGCACAATGGAAGAAGCGCTTTGAACTACGTGACCCTCCTACTGAAGATGAGGTCATGCAGGTTAACCTCGACGATGAATCCTCTCCAAAGCCAATCTTCGTCAGTAAAAGCCTGACGGACGACGAACGGAGTCATTGTTGCAACTCGTCAAAGAATATATCTACGTTTTCACCTAGAGCTATGAAGACATGCTAGGGCTAAACCCCGAGATCGTGCTTCATAATCTCAATATTCATCCGGACGCAAAACCAGTCAAACAACAGCAACGACGGTTCCGTCCAGACATCATGAACTCCATTGAAGCGGAAGTAAATAAGCTTATATCTAGCAGTTTCATCCGCGAAGAGCAGCACCCAGACTGGATAGCTAATATAGTACCAATCGTCAAGAAGAACGGAAAGATCCAAATCTGTATCGACTTCCGAAATCTGAATATGGTATGTCCTAAGGATGAATTCTCTCTTCCCTTCACCGACATAATGAACGATAATACGTGTAGCTTCGAGTGCATGTCCTTTATGGATGGCTTTTCAGGATACAATCAAATCAAAATATTTTCTAACGATGAGAAGCATACGTCATTTCGAATACCGATCGGTGTGTATTGTTACACAGTCATGCCTTTCGGCCTGAAGAACGCCGGTGCTATATATCAACGAGCTATGAGTGTCATCTTCAGAGATTACTTGCACAAGACTGTGGAGTGTTACGTTGATGACATCGTCGTCAAAAGCCGCTCCAAGGATGATCGCTTACGTAATTTGAGGATAGTGTTCGAACTTATATGAGAGCACAATCTAAAGATGAATCCCACCAAGTCCTTCTTCGGTGTGTCCAGCAGGAAGTTCTTAGGCTTTGTCATTACTTCACGGGGCATTCACATAGACCCCGATAAGACAAAGGTAATCCTGGAGATGAGTCTACTGAGGAACCTCCGTGAACTCTGCGGCCTTCAGGAATGATTAGCCTACATTAGGAGATTCATATCTAACCTCTCAGGGGATGTCAACCCTTCACACAACTCATAAAGAAAGATGTCTCTTTCATATGGAATAAAGAATGTCAATGCGCCTTTGATGACATTAAGGAATACCTGTCGAATACACCAGTTCTGGTACCCCGGTCGCCGGAAGGCCCTTCCTGCTTTATGTACGGGCAATGGAACACTCCCTTGGCACCTTGCTAGCACAGAACAATGATGCGGGATATGAGCAAGACATTTACTATCTCAGCTGAATGATGGTGGGGCCGGAGCATAGGTACACCGCCGTAGAGAAGGAATGCCTTGCCTTGGTGTTCGCCATTCAGAAAATACGACACTATGTGTCAGGAAAGACCATCCATGTTGTCTCGCGAGTTCATCCCCTTAAGGTTCTCATGACCAAGCCAGGCACACTTAGTTTTTATCTAGCCACATGGGCTATACTGCTACCCCCCTACGACATAGTCTTCGTTCCGCAGAAGGCTGTCAAAGGTTAAGCCTTGGCCGACTTTCTAGCAGCCCATCTAGGTTCAAAAACAGCCAGAATCTATAAAAAAATCCCAGACGAAGTCGTTAACTCAAACATGACTTCACATAATGACGTTCGGAGAATGTTCTTTGACGGTGCTTCAAGAACAGGGCCACATGGTGATATCATCGCTGGCACTACAACAAAATGACCCATTAATGACGCTTGATAAGGGGATTTCATGACGGCTGATAAATAAGCGTCATCAAAGTTCAGCAAGACTGTAATCTATGATGGTTTTATATATAAGCGTTATTGATTGTCTCTCAGTAATACGAGCGTTATGAAAAAAACATAAATTTTAAGTCGAAAACTCGACTCTCCCGCACTTAAGTCGAAAAGTCTAAGCCATTTCCTTCTCCCGCACTTACTCCCTTTCTCCTTCTCTCTTTCTCCTCCCGCTCCCCAACTCCCTTCAGCCCGCTCCGGCGCTCCCGAACTCCCCTCAGCCCGCTCTCCGCTCCCGATCAACTTCCCTCAGCCCGATCCCCGCTCCCCGCGCCCCAACTCCCCTCAGCCCGCTCCCCGCTCCCCAAGGTTTGTCCTAAATTATTTCTTTTTTGTGCCCTAATTTCTGCCTGGACATGATTTTAGTCAAATGCCCTAATTTTGACCTATTTTCTATTTCCTAGTTTTTGAAAGATGGCTGAAATCTTTGAATGCATATTTGGAAATCTTTGAAAGAATTTTTTTATACTAATTTGTGAGGCATTTTCTTTGTCCGCGCATTGGTTCATCTTCTTGTTTCTTTCTTTGTTGGTCCTTGCAGTGTGGAAGGGTGTTAATTCCATTGCTTTCGGACGAATACTTACAAGTTGAACTTCATGGAGACACGTTCGGGTAGCAAGGTTTGTTTTGGTTCATGGAGACACGTTCTTTTCAATTGCCCTATTTTCTAGAAATCATGGACAAGAAAGAGATCAATGTCCCTGTAACGTCGTGTATGACACATGTTGAACACGGCATTTTTACACTCGAAATTACTCCAGGTCACGCAGAAATCGGTACCGTGTCTGTGTATGTGCCATGTCATATTGTCTTTAAATCAAGTCTTGTTCTTCTTAGATTAAATTACTCCAGGCAATACAACTTATTTTTTAAAGTATACACGTTGCTCATGCATTGAGGGTGGGATGGATCTTTGACATCAATATATGCAATTGTTTGACTGTACATCTTTAGATTAAATGATATCGGTCATGTTGGATGTGAGCATTGACCAACTCTTTTTTTAGGTTTATTTGACCCTCTTTTGTAGTTATGTAGATGATTCATATAGACTTTCTCAATATATATTCTTACATATTTTGACATTTTGTTACCTTTTATACCCGTATGCACATATAAGGAATTGTAAACCATTTTCTGTTTTATAAATAACAAAATGAACTATTCATAAATCATGTTCTTTTTCTTTTTTAACTCTAGCAATTAAAGTTATATTCTGGAATCAACCTTCTCCACTTTCATGAGTCTGAATTTATTGGCCATATCTACTTCACATTGGCTATTCTGGAATCAATCTTCTCCGTATTTAGCTTGAAATGAAACGTTCAAGTTACAATCACTTACTCGGTGTTTTTCTTTATTATACAGAGGAATAGATCTTGGATGACAAAGCACCTATTATCGAAAGAATATAGAGCCGGAGTTGATGAATTTATGGAACATGTTAAAGCTCGTGGGGATGATCTCGACTTTATTAGATGTCCATGTAATGAGTGCAAGAATCTCTATAGTATGAGTTTAGAAGATGTAAAATTTTATTTGACGACAATTGGTATCGATCCAAGGTATACTATATGGATATGGCATGGGGAAGTTGATCCTAATGAAGTGTGTGAGGATACATGTGCGTCTATTTATAAGGACTATGATATGGATACTTTAAATGATGTGGCAGGTGCACTAGAGTTGTTTCATGCATTAAAAAGGAACGACATTGAAGCAGATGATGAAGAGGACTTTAATTCATTGCTTGATGATGTTAAGAAACCATTGTATAATGGTTGTAAAAAGTATACGAAGCTATCTGCGATAGTGAAGCTCTTTAGTATCAAGGCCAAGAGTGGTTGGAGTAATAAAAGCTTTTCAGATGTGTTGAAATTGTTCGCCGACATGCTTCCGGGAGAAAATGAATTGCCTGTAACTACTAGGGAGGCTAAGCATTGCTTCTCAATATTTGGAATGGGATATAAGAGAATACATGCATGTCCGAATAATTGCATACTCTATAGAAAAGATTATGAAAATGCAACCTCATGTCCTACGTGTGGAACATCGAGATATAAGGTAAAGAAGAATATGTCTGAACAAAGTCAGAAAGAGCAAAAGTAGGGCATCCCAGCTAAAGTTCTATGTTACTTTCCATCCATCTTTAAAAGGTGGTTTCGATCGGTACAAACATCAAAGAATTTGACATGGCATGTAGACGGAAGGAAAGTTGATGGCCAATTGCATCATCCCGCAGATTCACCGACGTGGAAGACAATTGATGATAAATTTCCAGAGTTTGCAGCAGAAGCAAGAAACCTTCGACTCTCTCTTTCAGCCGATGGGATTAATCCATTTAGTTCACTCAGTAGTAGGTACAGTTGTTGGCCTGTAATGCTAAATACTTATAATTTACCACCTTGGTTGTGTATGAAGAGAAAGTTCACATTGTTGACATTGTTGATATCAGGCCCCCAACAACCTAGAAATGACATAGATGTTTACTTAGCACCATTGATTGAGGATCTCCAGTTGCTGTGGAAGGATGGAGTTGTGACTTACGACGCCTATCGGCAAGAATCTTTTACATTGAGAACTGTATTGTTAAGGACTGTTAACGATTTTCCTGCATATGGTAACTTGTCTGGTTGTTGTGTGAAAGGATATTTTGCTTGTCTAATATGCAACAAAAATACTTATTCAGAAGGATTGAAACATTGCAACAAGAACATTTATACTGGTCACAGAAGGTATTTGTCGCATAACCATTCTTTTCGATCACAAAGAAAGGCATTTAATGGTGACAAAGAGTTCGGAACTCGTCCTGAACCATTAAGTGGGGAACAAATATTAATAAAGGTTGCGGGGATTCCCGTTTCTTGGGGAAAAAAGATGTTCCAGAAAAAGATATCAGAGAAGAAGACTTCAAAAAAGAAGAAGGAAGCAGAAGGGCAAAAGAAATTGACACCAAAGAAGAGGAAAAAAGAAGTACAAAAAGACAAAGTTACAAGTTGTTGGAAGAATAAATCCATTTTTTTGAGCTAGAGTATTGGAGATATCTTCCTATTAGACATAACTTGGATGTCATGCACATTGAGAAGAATGTCTGCAATAGTATCATTGGGACCCTATTAAATATTTCTGGAAAAATAAAAGATGGGATCAATAGTCGCAAAGATCTTGTAGAGATAGGCTTAAGGAAAGAATTGGCACCTCTGTCATGCCCGAGATCCAGAATACTGGAGAGCGGTGGCAGACATAGCCAGCTACGTATATAAAATGAAATCCATCTCGCTATACGGTCACGGCTGTCTAGATACATGAGGGTTTATCTACAAGCCAACAGTCTCTTAAGGTCATGAACAAGCCTAGTATCTCAATTACGAGCAAGTAAGTAAAAGTTACAAGATGTATGATCATTAAATATACAATAATAAGGCGTCCCAAATATTATATATTCAGCTGATCATGAAGCTAGTCGTTACAAAATGTTAGGACTAGCAAGAGTTTAGTCATACATGATCAACCCTAGGATCTGTTAATCATGCTACAGCCCGAAGGCAGACAGTAAGTAAGTGCAATCGAGCTAAACAGGTGCTCGTCGGCTAAATGCCTCAAAAGAATATTTTTACAATAGAGTGGGAGAGCCAAAAATAACCCACTCGTTGCCAGGATTCCTTCTAGTGTTCACCATCTGGCAGGAAGGTCGGTAGATCCTCTGGAGCTGCTCCGAAATCTGCCCACACAAAACCAGCTAGGTCAGACCCCAGAAAGAGCAAGTGCCACAAAGGAGGCTTCACTTAAGAACTAAAACCAGCAATCAGCACAAGATATAAATAAAAGTAAGAACTGGAAATTAAAAAAATATACCAGGATGATATACGACGAGATAACCATGGAACTATTCAGATAACTAGGTTACAACCCGTAAACCAAACAAGGACCGGGGTTGTAACCCTTCGTCAAAACAGAGCTTGGAATTCTCACCATTTATCGGTAAAATAAATACAAGCATTCTGGTCGTTCAATGATCTGGAACAGGATTAGGACAGGACTAGACTAGTTAGACTCCGTCCAATCACTTCACGGCCAAGCAAGAATTACGGCTTGATACTTTAACTAACTAGGGTTGTCACAAGCCTAATTACTAACAAGATGCAGCAAGATTATTCCACAGCCACAAGCCCTGCAGACCATCCAGGTTCCCCGGGTTAAAAGATTAGAGTTTAATTCAGGTGGGTACATCGTCCAGGAAACGAATGTACCCTTAGGTAGCTTGAAGGGTGCAACACATGACAGTGTGCTGGAAATGTGCCCTACTCGACGGCAGGCTACAGATCCCAAGGCGTGCCCAGGTAACGGGATTGCCTGTAGCTGGGAAATCTCTTCATGACTAATATATTAATCTAGTTATTAGCCCTTAGTTTATTTCAATAGGTACTCCTGACCGTGGTACTCAGGAGTCCCCTCCTAGACATGATGCAAGATAAGACTGGATTATTTATACAAGCACAATCGCCCACGATGTCCAGGTTATTATACAGGTCATGTCATGTCAGGTAGCCGTCGCAACAGCTATTCGAGATAATCATGTCAGGTTATCAGGTCAAGTGTACTAGTCAGGAGTGCGCCACGATGGGCCACTATCAGGCTATGTCATGTTACTCATGTCGGGAGTACACCACTACGGGTCACTATCGAGTCAGGCTCAGTTATCAATTCCAAACATATCAAGTAAATTTGCGATTATCAAGTTCATGACAAAATATCTAATAAAATATCTAATAAAATATCAATATACAGGGTTATAGAAGAGCCAAGCCTAAGGAAAATAAAACTAAATTTGACACGCTGACATAAGGCCAAGTCAGCCAAAGGCCATACGCTCAGTGCAAGCTACACTCAGGCCAGCGTACGCTCGAGTCATGCGTACGCTTGAGGCCAGCGTACGCCTTGCTCGCTTAAGCTAGCGTACCAAGGCACGCGTACGCTCAAGCTAGCGTACACATCAGGTCTGCGTACGCTCGAGCTAGCATACCAAAGGGTCCATACACTTCCAATGGGAAGCGTACGCAAGGGTCAGCGTACACAAGGGCACGCTCAAGCTACAGGTCAGCGTACGCTCAAGCTAGCGTACGCTCAAGACTGCATACGCTTGAGCTAGCATACGAAAGGGCCAAGGGCACACTCACGCTAGCGTATGCAAAAGACACGCTGCCAACAGGCAGCGTATCAAGGCTAGCGTACGCACGCTAAAGAGCAGCATACTCAAGTTAGCGTACGCTCGCTAAAGAGCGCGCGCAGCTCAGTGGCGTAAGCTAAAAAGCTAGCTTACTGTTCACTGTCTTCTCCAATTGGTAAGAACAGCAAGAACTCTAAAGTTGAATCTAAGCTTCAATTGTCCATATCTTGGTCAAAACAAGTCCGAATCCAACCTTCCAAAGGTTAAAATTGGGTAGAATGAAATTCCCACAACATGGAACCATCAAAACTTGAAAACAAGGAAGTTTGATAGATCAAAACCACCAAAATCCGAAAATAACTAATTTCTAGATCTACAAGAATTAAAGCCTCAAAATGGAAAATGACAAGTTCTAATGTGGTTTAGAATCATGAGGAGAAGCTAATGAAACCATCAAAAGGAGTTCTCTTGTGGAAGCAAGTTGCACTTGCCTATGGTGTTCTTGGTTGGTGGAGAAGAGTAATGGTGGGGGAAGGAGAAGTAAATGAGAATTATGAAGGAGAGAGAAGGTTGGTGGAGATAATAAAAAGGAGAGGTTGTGGTGGAAATGAAGGAGAAGCATAGGCTAAGGTGTTCCACCCTTGGCCCATGATGAACCAAGCATTGGGCCGGCCGAACCAAGCCAACCCAAACCGAGAGTTAAACCAAGCCGAGAGCTAAACAAGGAATCATGCAATACAGAATAAAATACGTATACGTATTCCAAAATACGTAATACGAACACAGGTATTACAACCTCACAATAAGAAAAATAGGCTTTATCTTCCAGCTGCATGTTATTCTTAATCGAAGCAAGAGAAAAGAATAGTGTGTCAAACTTTGCATGACCTTAAGGTCCCAGATGGTTACTCCTCGAATTTTAGATGTAATGTCTCAATGGAAGATCTAAAGTTATATGGTCTCAAATCCCATGATTGTCATGTTCTAATGCAACAACTACTTCCTGTTGCAATACGTGGTATGTTGCCAAAGCATGTGAGATGTGCTATTATACGAGTATGTTTCTTCTTTAATGCCCTTTGTGCCAAAGTCGTGAATGTACAAAAATTACAAGATATCCAAAATAATCTTGTGATCACATTGTGCTTATTGGAAAAATATTTTCCACCATCATTCTTTGACATAATGGTACATCTAATGGTGCACCTTGTCAGGGAGATCGAACTTGGCGGTTCAGTTTTCTTCCGATGGATGTACCCACCAGAGAGGTTGGTCTAGTCTGAACTTTGGTTTTCATTACGTAGTAACATGATTGATGTTTGTGTAATCATTTTTATCTTTATCATTTGTTCATTATAGGTTTATGGGTGTGATAAAGGGTTATGTGAGAAATAAGAATCGTCCTGAAGGGTGTATTGCACAATGCTATATCGCAGAGGAAGCCATTGAGTTTTGTTCAGAACATCTAGAAGAACAATCCTCCATTGGAGTTCCTTCTACGAAGAATGAGGAAAAACCTATAGGAAAAAGAAATATCAATGAAGTTGACCGCTTATCTTTGGACTAAGCACATCTTTATGTGTTGCACAACACAAATGATGTTCAACCTTATATCGAGTAAAGATGTCTATATTACTCTTTACTTAGTTTTATCTTTGGACCAAGCACATCTTTTTTTATATTTTGCTTTGTTATTAACAAAATTTTACTTATTACTTGATAGGGAGCATGAGGCTTACTTGAAAAAGCTGCACCCTCGTAGAGTGAAAAGTGCAAAATGGTTAGAAGATGAGCACAATCGCAGCTTTATTAGTTGGTTACGATCAAGGGTATTGATTAAGCTACTATATTTTATGTTCTACTTGGTAAAAATAAAATATTGAACTTAGGAAAAAAATGACAGGTTGAGGCTGCGCAAGAAGACCCAACTAGCAATGTCTCTGATGAATTAAAATGGATAGCTCAAGGACCTCGACATCACGTGACTAAGTTTCCAGGTTATGCAATTAATGGGTGTCACTATCAAACGAAAGATCGTGACGACGTACGAGTCAAGCAAAACAGTAGAGTGACTCTAGTGGCAAAGACTTTTCAAGTTGCTAGCATAAAGGACAACAATCCCATCATCTTAGATATGACATTTTACGGTGTTATCAAAGAGATTTGGTTGCTAGACAATTTCTCTTTTCGGATTCCCGTCTTCAAGTGTGATTGGGTTGACAGCAAGAATGGTGTTAAGGTGGATGAACTTGGTTTTACATTGGTCGAGCTTGGTAGAGTTGGCCACAAGTCTGACTCTTTTGTTTTGCCCTCTCAAGTAAAGCAAGTATTTTATATTCCTGATCAATTAGATGAAAATTGGTCAATCGTTTTATCGGCTCCACAAAGGACTTATTATGATGAAGACAATGACGACGAGGGAGTCGATTGTTTTGTTACAGATGAAACTTGCAATAAAGTATCAGATTTTGAGTCATTTGATGTTGTTGATGAATCACCCTCGACCTATTTACGTGAAGATTGCGAGGGAACTTGGATTGCACAATCCAAATCTTCTTGTTGAAATGTTGCTGCAAGTGAATTGTTTAAAGAAATGTTGCTGCAAGTCTGAAATGTTGCTGCAAATGAAAATTACTCTAGTGACTCTATTTTGAGAACTGTTTCAAGAACTATTTCATGGAAATCCCTCATCTTTATTTTCTTAATATGTGTTTTTTCTCAAAACTGTAGTCTATTTTCATCTCAGAGTATATGGGAGAAACTGTAGTCTATTTTGATCTAGAATTATCTTAATATGAACTGAGTTTAGATTGAACTATAGTCTATTTTGATCTAGTGGCTTGAAAAACCTGAGAATGGGGTTTCATATATCATAATTGTGGGTGTATCTTAATCTCAGAGTATATCAAAACCTGAGAATAGGGTTTCATATATCAAACTGGAGAATAGAATTGATTTTATATTGTTAACTGGTATTCTTAATCTCAGATTTTGTTACTTATATCAAACCTAAGAATGGGTGTATCTCAGATTTTGTTAGAATTATCAGGTTTGATCTTCTTAATCTCAGATTTTGTTAGTTGTATCAAAGTTTTCAAGCACATTTTATGTTTCATGCTATTTCAAGCACATTTTAGCAAGATTAATATGAATATAATTATACCATTTATTTGTTACAGGCTACAAAGTACAGTGAGGATTCCAGGAAACAAAATTGTAGTCGGAAAAAAGGTAGAGGGGCATCAAAATCCAAAAAAGTCAGTAAAATCAAAGATGATGAAGAGAGGATAAAGATCATTTATAACGATGTTAGGCAACCAATTGGTGAAGGGAAAATTGATTTGGCAACTTACTGCGGCATCACAGTAAAGTCCTTAGTAAAAATAACTTATCCAAATTGGCATAAAGTGCCAGAATCAGTTAAAAGGAGCTTATGGACTGCTATTCAGGTAAAAATAATGTGTGTTCTTGAGAATTTCAGTTTGAATGTTCCTTTGTATGCCATGTTTCTTGACATTGAATTAACTATGCAATGTTTGTTCCTGAGAATGCAAGGCTGTTAATATATGCAATATTTGTTCCAGAGAATTTTAAATGTCACACTGTTATCTCTAAACACACTGTCACTCACACTTACACACACTCACACACAGGACACAGGACACACTCACACACAGGACACACACACAGGACACACACTCACACACATGAGACACACTCACACACACTCACACACAGGACACAGGACACACTCACACACAGGACACACACATTTTAGACTCCCAGCCTGTCACAATTCTGAGAACCCAAACCTATCTACTGCTCACTGAATTCTTTACATAACACACACACACACATGTACAAACTGGAAACCTATCTACATACCATATATGCATTGCCTGCACATATATGCATTGCCTGCTTTTGATATTGTGTTTTTCCTGAGCTTTAGATGTTGTTAATTTGGTCTTGCATATATGCATTTCTTGTACATAGAGAGCTCAGGTCTAGACATCAAGTTCAGATAAGTGAACTAAGTTCAGACTTGAGTTCACTTGTTCAGTACACCATTGAATGCTTGAATTCAAGTCTAAACTTATTCAGACTGGAATGCTTTACATATTATGCACTATGTTATGCACTTATGTATAGATGCTGAATATTTATTTTCTGTTGTAGGCCAAATTTGACTTGGATCCAAATAGTCAAGCCTTTGTGTTAGCATCCATAGCTCGGAGTTGGAGGGCATTCAAAGGTCAACTCACGAAGCATTGGATTTATCCGAATGAGGGCAATCGTGAGCTTCTCAAGCACCCTCCACCAAAGTACTCGGGGATCTTGAAATAATCTGTGTGGGAGGAATTCGTCAAAAGCAGACTGTCTGCCAATTTTAAGGTTAACTTGTCAAAATTATTTTTTTTATGCATAAAAAGGATGACTAGGTCCCTATTATATATATCTTATTTCTTCTCTACCTTCATGTGTTGTAATCATAAGAAAATGAGCAAGGAGCAAAGTGTACGGAGAGCCAAGGACAAGTTTCCTCATCGTTTAAGAAGGAAGGGATATGTCGGTCTTAAAGAGGAGCTGGTAATGCATATTTATATCAGTTAACATGATTTACATGTGGACATATATATTATTATAACGTGGTTTTTTCTTTCAAAATAGCGACGACAGTTGGGGGAGCAATATATAGATGACAGAAGTTTTTTTTTGACAAAAGCACGAGTTAGTAAGGACGGTACATTTACTAACGATAGGACCAAGGACGTAGCTATGAAAGTGGTGAGTATATATCGTCCATTCTATTAAGATGAATCCTGCTTATCAACATGCTTATATTTCTAAAACCTTGTACTTTTTATAGGAGGAATACATCAAACTAAAGGAAGATGGTAGTTTGGTGACCGAAGGAGCTTCGGATATTCTAACCTTGGCGTTGGGCACTCCCGAGCATTCGAGACGTATTCGGGGTTTGGGATTAGGACCGACACCAACGACCTATTTCAAGCTTCCAAAACGGGGAATAAAAAAACAAAATGAACTGCTTAAGTCCCAATTGGAAGAGGAGCGTAAACGGAGACAAGAATTGGACATCTTGCTAAAAGAATTTCAAGCCCAAGGAGCTTCACAAACATCTGAGAAGGTTGCTTCCAATACCAAAGGAAGTGGTAATAGGAAATATATAATGTCTCGTAAGAATGAACACGAGTCTCTTGGAAACAAGAGTCCATAATATGGTTCTAAGGTAATGCTTATTACAGTTAGTTCTATTTCGTCTAATGAGCTTTTCTTCTTCTATTTTTGTCTAATATGTTTATTCTAGTATGCTTTTTTATCTTCTACCTTCTTTGAAAAGCTGAAACAGAAAAAAAAAATTAAGCGAGCAAAAATTCATAACATATCCTACATCAGACATTGGCATGGTAAGTTCATATATTCAATACATAATCTTTATTCAACAACTTAATTATAACATGTAGTAATTATATCGAGAAATAACTGTTTCTTATTTTGTTTAGGCAACCAAATGTAAGCTAGCAGTGTGAACAAAAGAAAATATTATTGCCGAGGGAATTATCTTTGAAGGGTGTGGACCAAATGAGAAAATTCACAATGTCGAATTAGGAGAACATAATGTTAGGGTTTCAATTATGAAAGCCCTTCAACCTACTGTGAGCCTTCCCGTGCCACTTCATAGAGAAATGAAAGTTGTTAAAGATGCAATTGGGTCTTTAGTAGCTTGGCCCAAAGAGTTTATTGTTGGTGGCCTTCAGGTAATATTATTTAATGCTAGTGTCAATATCTTTTATGAAATTGTCGAAAAAAATCAATATGCAACAGGTACGTACTAAACCAATTAAATCTGATAATGTTCAACCTTTGAAGGTTGCTCGCTGTGGTAGGGAGATAATTGACACTTTCAGAGAGATGGTAGAAACCATTAAGGATACCGACCCTCACCTTAAAATATCATTGGAGGAAGGAATGTTCGGAAGCTTTAATCCATCTTGTTATCTTTCTAAAATTGTTCTGCTGGAGTTATGTAGGATGCAATGGCTAGATGTGAATCCTGTTGTTGCCTACATGAGCTAAGAAATATGAAATTTATATTCTGAAATTTTGATTTTGAGATTGACACCATATTTAACTATTCTTTTGCCTTTAGGTTTTTGCTTGAAAAATTTCCAAACTCTCGGGAGCTTTTGATAATGTTCAACCCTTCTCCTATGAGTAATGCATCCGGGCCTGCAATAAGCAATCTGGTTAGAGAAAGGCTCCAAGAGGCTAAGAAAATCCAAATTTGCTTCATTCCATTCATCTAAAAGGAGTAAGAAGTTTTAATCAAGTAGCAAGATTTTTCTTTCCTATTCAATAACTAATGTGCTTTATTCCATTCATGTTCCCTTTAATGTAGGAAGCATTGGATTCTAATTGTTATTGACCTCTCTACCTTTAATGTTTACTGGTTGGACTCGCTGTGTTTTAAACCGAGAGGAGATATTAATTTGTTTTTCAATACGTGAGTCAAATTATTATTATTATTGTTAATATTTTAATACTGTGTGTGTAAATTCTGATGTTAGTATATACAATTATTTTCTACTAGTAGCCTCAACACAGCATATATTGGTGGTAAAAGATCAAATAGAAGTCCTATTTGGAAATTACCCAAGGTAATCAAACTAATATATGACTTATTATAATCATGGACATTATATTCTCTTACAAATAATATCTTCATGTAGGTCCCGAAACAACCTGGACGTTATGAATGCGGATATTTTGTTATAAAATATATACGGGATCTCATGGAAGACCCCTCTCCTACTATTGAGTCAAAGGTAAGTTGTTCATTAATTTAATTCTTAATTACTTTTCTGAAATTATACAAACTAATGTAACTATTTTTTGACTTTTTAGCTAAAAAATTAGCTGAAAAATCAACATACACACAGGAAGAACTAGATGATGTCCGATGCGAATTCATCGAATTCGTTGCCAATTATATGGATACATGAGGGTCAAGGTACTCATTTCACTCATTTCCATTACTGATACGAGACATCCTAGTGTCACATGGACACAATACACTCAAGACACTGTCAAGACACTCACTAAACTATGACTGATAGTCCTACCCTCTGTTCTGTTTGTCGAACATCAATTTTTGGTTATGGATTTGTTAGGGTTTGTGGATTTGTTGTGAATTTTGAAACATCAATCACAGCTTTGATTTTCAATCAAATAGCATAAGCTTTTCCCATATTTCTTCTACTTTGCTGCTATGGATAAGAATAATACTTCAATTCATATTTAAGTTAATAACAAAAGATAAAATGTTTCATGTGCTATTTATGCATTTCTTGTATGATCAAGTAGTTTTGGCATCTTTTGGGAATTTCTTATATAAAGGAACTGGAAATATTTCATG
The DNA here is from genome assembly GCA_029216955.1 of Iris pallida. NCBI lineage: Eukaryota > Viridiplantae > Streptophyta > Magnoliopsida > Asparagales > Iridaceae > Iris > Iris pallida. Next base: position 6,114,712 of record JANAVB010032619.1, on the reverse strand, counting down.
TGCTGTTTATGCATCTCTTGTATAATCAAGTGGTTTAGGCATCTTTTGGGAATTTCTTATATAAAACATTTTTGTATTATCATCCACCTGTTGACAAATGACGCTAAGTTTGGCTCGTATTATCTACTATTTGCATCTTTCTCTTTGCATCTTTCTCAATTGCATGGATTCTCATTTTGATTCTTGTAACGTAAACCATCATTTTTTAAAATTACAAACAACCTCAACATAGATTCTCAGTTCCATCATTTTTTCAAAACTATAAACAAACTCAACATAGATTCTCAGTTTTGGAACACCCCTCTAACACGACACACATAGTGAAACACATGCCTATATATACCTGTCATTGACACTTATACCAACTTGACACACAAAGCAGCTTATGGATGAATCACTTATACATGGCCTTCTAATCTCTTATACATGTAATTCCCAAGGCTGTGCCCCAGTTCTTTGTCTGCCTCATGTGCAGAGATCTCTGATACCCTACCTGTCCAATTCAACCATTACTCTAAGGGTACACTAAGTTTTCTAGATTGCCTGTACCTGTCCATATGTGTATGTTGTTGACCTAAATTTGTTCCCAGGTCTTGCATACCTGTCATACTCTAACATAAAACAAATACCCATTAACTGGCACTGGCTCACTGCCTGCGTAGGCCTATGGCCAAGAGCCTACAGCAGGTCAAGCTGGAGGGGGGAATGAGTCCCCTGCTGCTGCTAATGTAGCCTACTGCTTTGGCCTGGCCTGCTGCCACTTGCCCTACCTGCAGGCAATAGCCTCAAGCCTTAGCCCAATATCTGCAGCATCAGCGGCCTTAGCCAACATCTGCTGCCACTTGCCTGCAGCAGGTCAAGCTGGAAAGGGGGGAATGAGTCCCCTGCTGCTACTAATGTAGCCTACTGCTTTAGCCTGGCCTGCTGCCACTTGCCCTACCTGCAGGCAATAGCCTCAGGCCTTAGCCAACATCTTTCTGATAGTTACATTATATATACACAAGATGAATCTGACAGAAACTCTACATAACGGTTTCCCACAACATATGTTGAATTATGATCTTAATGTATATTTTTAATCAGGACTTATACATCATTCAAGATCCTATAGTTACATATATATACATCATTATATCACATTTATTAAACCTTGTTTTATCTTTTGCAGGGTACATGTGCTATGGATACAGGTTTTTATGTGACTAAGTTGTATGTTATGGTGTGGGATATGTGGATAGTTTTGATGTAAAGTGTACTAGCTATATTGGATACTGATCTATAGATTTTTGTGAAGATGTATATATATATGGCCTGAGAAATATGGAATGATAGCTAAAGTGTACTCTATTTTGAGACAATGGAATGTACCCTATTTTGAGACAATGAAATGGAGATTAATGTTACATTTCAATGTTTTGTTGTGAATATGGTTCAAATTAAGTGGTTGTTTTCGAATTGAATTGAGCAGGGTTTGGAATGTATAACATGCAGTATAGAGCATTATAAATGTTATACAAATGCCCAATCATAACGCTTTCAAAATGTCCTGACTTCCAACCATATTAAATATTCATAACGTTTTTACATAACTATCCATAACGCTTTGAAAATAGAACGTAGTAGAAATGCAATCTATTAATGACGTTTTCGGACGATTTATCTATAACGCTTTGAAAAACATTTATAACACCCGATTTCGTAACGCTTGAATTAAGAAAAAAACCCGTCATGGTTCGTGATTAATGACAGTTTTAGCCGTCATTAAAGGGTATTTTTGTTGTAGTATGGCGTCAGGGTAGTATTAATTTCTTCCTCTATATTGGTAGTCAATCGGGCATACTCTCTCACAGAACCCTGTTTAAACAATGTAGCCGAATATAACGCTTTGGTCATCGGACTCCGACTCGCAAAAGAGGTATGGGTCAAATACCTGGAAGCATATGGTGACTCATAGCAGATCGTTAATCCGATTCGAAGCTCGTACGAGGTTCGTAATGCGGACCTGATTCCGTACCATCAGACAACAATTGCCATCATTGTAACTTAGAGGGGTTCTTTATAGAGCATGTTCCTAGGCTTCAGAATATTGAAGCCGATGCCCTAGTAGGCCTCGCCGCTTCTTTAGTGGTTCCAAATTATGTTCATCATCTAGTCGACATGATAGGCCATGAGTTGGTCTATCCCAAAAATAACGTTCAACTGGATATGAGTTACTCCACCCAGATAACCAATGATGTACAAGACTGGAGACTCCTATTCATCGACTTTGCGGTTTACGGAATCCTGCCTGAGAATATAAAAGAAGCAACTTCAATCAGAAGGCGTTCTCTCAGACTCTTTTATGACACAGAAAAAAAATGTTATATCGACGATCTTACAATGGGCTACTGTTAAGATGTCTGTCAAATGCAGAAGCCAAAGAAGCCTTACGCGAGGCTCACGATGGCGTTTGCGGGGCTCACTAACTTGGCCCGAAGTTTTAGGACCGTCTCCGTTGGATGGGATATTACTGGCCTACGATGGTAGCAAATGCAGTCGATTATGCAAAGAAGCGTAAGGCTTGTCAGATCCACGCAGATTTCATACATCTACTATCCGAATTCTTGCACCCAATAGTAGCCTCTTGGCCATTTGAAGTATGGGGAATGGACATCGTTGGCCCAATCACCCCGTCGTCGTCCAAAGGGCACCGGTTTATACTTACAATTACCGACTACTTCTCCAAGTAGGCGAAAGATGTTCCGCTGGCAGAGGTAAAGACATCAAACGTGATCAGTTTCATAAAACATTACGTCATTTACCGTTTTAGACTGCTGCAGAGGATCATTCATGACAATGGTCCGCAGTTCGTAAGCCATGCCTTCTATCGATTCTGTGACAAGAATCGGATACAGAATGTTGCTTCAACAGCATACAACCCATTAGCTAATATTCTGGCCGAAGCCTTTAACAAGACCATAATCAAGCTTCTCAAGAAGTTCGTATCTTCAAACAAATGCGACTGGAACAAAAAGTTGGGCGAATACTTATGGGCGTACCGTACTACGAGTCGGGCGGCTAAAAGAAATATACTGTTCTCTCTGGTGTACGGGAGTGAGGCAGTTTTCCCATTAGAGACTCAGATCCCTTCACTTCATGTGGCCCTTACTTACCGGTTGACATCGGACGATAACTACTGTGACGGATACAAAAATTGGAAGCTTTAGACGAGAAGCACTTGCAAGATCAGCAAAGCATCGAGCTCTATCAAGAATGCATCTCTCGGGCCTTCAATAAGAAAGTCAAGCAGAGGACATTCTAAATAGGCGATCTCATCTTGGCCGTTCGCAGACCGATGGTCATGACTCACAAAATTGCCGATAAATTCCAGCCCAAGTGGGAGGGTCCATTCATCGTCGAGACCGTATTCTCCAATGGCGCATACCGACTTGTGAAGCAAAACAGAGACTAGCTTATGATGCCCATCAACGGCAAATTCCTGAAGAAATACTATGTCTAAGGACATGTTGCTACTTCCTCAAACCACCAAATCTCCCACGCCATCGAGTTATGTACACCAAGTACCTCTGAACTCACCAGACCATCGAGTTATGTACACTAAGTACCTTTGAACTCACACTCTATTTTACACCGGTTAGATTCATATTGCATCTTCCTGAGTGGTGAGTCATATATGCTGATACCTCTGAACTTCCACTCTAATGCTTTATCACCCAGGAGTCTGCCCAGCTCATCATTATCTCTGAGCAAACTTCCTGGTCCTGATTATCGTGTATCACATTCATATTACCTCTGATACCGATAGTCTCCCGACTTAATACTTGTACCCTACCCGGGATAAAAGACATGGTGTTAAGACCACAAAAACCTATCACGTCCATATTACCTCTGTAAGATTTTGTCTCAAAATCTATTACTCGTACCACCAGTGCACAAAAGAGTAATAGGTCTACCAAAGATTATTCCTGATTATCCTGTGTCACGTCCATATTACCTCTGATACCGATAGTCTCCTGACTTAACCCCTGTACCTAACTTGGGATAAAAGACATGGTGTTAAGACCACAAAACCTATCACGTCCATATTACCTCTGTTAGGTTTTATTTAAAATCTATTACCCACACCACCAGTGCGCAAAAGGGTAATAGGTCCACAGAAGTTATCCTAATCTATTACTCGCACCATCCATGCACAAGAAGAGTAATAGGTCCACCAAAGATTATTCCTGATTATCGTGTGTCACGTCCATATTACCTCTGATACCGACAGTCTCCCGACTTAACACCTGTACCCAACCTGGGATAAAAGACATGGTGTTAAGACCACAAAACCTATCACGTCCATATTACCTCTGTTAGGTATCATTTCAAATCTATTACCCGTACCACTAGTGCGCAAAAGGGTAATAAGTCCACAGAAGTTATTCAAATCTATTACCCGTACCACCAGTGCGCAAAAGGGTAATAGGTCCCCTGAAAATTATTTTGAATCTATTTAATCGCATCACAGATGCACAAAAGGTTAATAGGTCCACAAAAAGTCCCCCAAGTAGGATGTCCTCTGCTAATCACAAATGCTGTATTAGGTCCTCTAGTACAAGCACCCCTTCTCTCATAATCATATGCTTCTTGAGCCCAGTTGTTCCGTTGCATTCACTCCCCAGTAGTAGAACGACCATGTCCAAATTACCTCTGAGTTGTTTTCCTACCCCTTACAAAGCAGATGATGCTAAAAATAAATGTTTACCACGTCCACCTTACCTATGAGTAAACACCCCGTGCAACAACCCCTGCTTTGTGGCACATCAATCATAGAACTTCCATGTCTATATTACCTCTGAGTTGTTCTGTGTATCCTCACCGAGTTCACTCCTACCATGTTCATATCACCTCTGAGTAGGAAAGCTCTACCATCAACCTCATATTTACCACGTCCATATCACCTCTGAGTAAATATGTTGGTTCCCTCTCTCAACTTATTATCTGTACCTAAAACCAAGGTACGCCAAGGATAATAAGTCCACATAAAATCCCAACGGAAGTACCCAAACCTATTACTTACGTGCTACCTTTGATAGGATTGCCACACCTAAACAGCTATACTTTCCATGCTTCTTAATCAAAGTATTCCAAATTTGTAATTTGAAAACTTTGAAGGGGGTCTTGTAGAAGCATGGAAAAGAAGATATTATTTTTAGTCCCATATCGAAAAGGAGAAGAAGAAAGGGCTCACTCCATTCTATATATAGAGCTCCCTTTCCTCCTTTGAAAAGGGCACCACAACTTCCCTTCCCTCCTTCCAACTTGGACTCTTCCTACTACGCACCTTCGTGTGCTAAGTCGAAGAAGTCTAGGGTAGTATGGGCTCAACAAGCCCAGTCAACTGTCTAATCTGCTGATCGTCGACAGGTACCATTAACAGTTACACGGGCCCTTGATGGAAAGTTGTACAGAATCTCCTGTGTCAAGTCCTCTACGGCAAACAAACATGGCAGGTCCCAAAAGTATTCCTACAACGATCGAGAGTAGTACTTTAGTAGCCTCAGATCAGGGAGCAAATATGATGGTCCCAAAAGTCTTCCTACAACGATCGAACGCAGTGCTTTACTAGCCTCAGATCAAGGAGCAAATATGATGGTCCCAAAAGTCTTCCTATGAAGATAGAGAGTAGTACTTTACTAGCCTCAGATCAGGAAGCAAATATGATACCTACACACCCGGGCGCTCGGGATACCCGTGCCCACAAACTGGATGTAAAGGTAGATCAATCTGCTCTCGACTTACGAGAGGTGGTCATTCATAAACGTAAGGAGAGAGAATAAACCTTGATGTATGAGGATCCCTTTCCAGGACATCACTGCACCCAAGCCACCAGCAACTACTGCTGCTACAAGACAGTGGCTCCACCACCAAGGCAGTCTATGTTTATGCGGATCATCATCCCATGCGGCTAAGTGGACTCGAGACGTAGAAGCACGGCTCCTGAAGATCCTATGCGGCCAAGTGAAACCAAGTCGCAGAAGCAAGGCTCTCGAAGACCCCATGCGGCTAAATAGACTCGAGCCACAGAAGCAAGGCTCCTGGAGATCCCATACGGCCAAGTGAAACCAAGCTACCGAAGCAAGGCTCTCGAACATCCTATGCGGCTAAGTAGACTCGAGCTACAGAAGCAAGGCTCTCTAAGATCCCATGCGGCCAGGTTAACTCGAGCAGCAGAAGCAAGACTCTCGAAGAACCCATACGGCCAAGTACAACCGAGTCGCAGAATGAAGTCTCTTGAAGACCTCATGCGGCCAAGCCAACTTGAGCTACAGAAGGAAGACTCTTGAGACCTCATGCGGCCAAGATGATACGAGCCAAAGAAGGAAGGCTCTTGAGATTTCATACGGACAAGCCGATCCAGGCCGCAGAAAAAAGACTCTTGGTACCGCATGCGGCCAAGTTGATCCGGGCCGCAGAAGATTGATTTTACTCTGTTGCGGGAGGACACATGGCAATTTGACCAAGTCTCAACCACCCAGATTTGCTACAACAAAATCTCAACAACCCCCACCAGCTGGTAGCCCAAGATCGAGTCTTTGCGTGCTGTTACAGACACGTAACCACGTGGCCCTCTATACAGCCTAATATCTGCTTCATGCAGGAACCATTATAAATAACAGGGTACCACACCCATGCTGAAGGTTGGCAACCTACGAAGGGCAATTTCTTCAAGAGCAAGGATCGTGACAGATAGTCCAAGGAGTAAGACAGAGTTGCTACACTTTCCCGAACCTCTATCGTCACCCCCCAGAATCAAAACTAAACAATTGTACTTAGATTGTTTCCTAGGATTTCTTTCTAGGCTTTCTCTTGTACAAGCAAGTTTGCAATCAAGTTCAATTCCTCTGTAATTATTGTTCTTGATATTTAATGGCAAACAGTTGTATTTTATCTTGATGCCACTTTTTGAGACTTTGTTATGTCTATGTTTCATTGGAAATGCTCCAATATTCCAAAATATCATTTAGTACTTTACCTTTAGTTTATTTTGTACTGAGATTGTTACTGACTGAGCTGATGTATCGAGAACATCTAGTTTATGCTCTGCTTAGCGTATTTTATTTCGATTAAGCATGATTTCATATTCTTGTTATAGCACTATCTCTTTATGCTTCAATATATAAATTGCCTGTAAAATATTTGTTTATCTATTTTTTTGTATTTCTTTAATGTTTGATCCTTATGCAAGAATTGCGGGAGAGCTTTTCTTTTTGTAATTATTTTGCTAAGTGACAACGGGGGAGAAATAGGATCTAACATCTTTTACAGGATATAAGAATATTTTTTCAGGATACAATACAATTTTGATTATTTTTAAATCTTATTGATCAAAGATGTTATATAGGTTAAGGTTTGTTAATTATCAAAATGGGAGAGATTGTTGGCCCATTGGTCATGGTCAAACCTGATTTTAATAATTGAACAAACTTTGTCCCGATATAAGGGCTGCTTAAGTTAATTTGGACTCTTGGATAACTGCCAAAGAACTGCTACCTATCTGCTCAAGATCGAAGCTGTGTTTGTCGTATGAGTTGTATGTAATGCAATTTTTACTTTTATTGTGTCTAGGAATATATTGTACACTGAGTAGTACTGGAAAATTGGCTACCCTAAAAATGTTTTCAAAATGTCCTATATTTTGAAAAACAACCCCCTATTTACAAAAAGCTCCTAACTGCTTAAAATAATTTAAAAAATTCCAAAAATCTTTTTGCAAAAACCCTGACTAAACTCGGCTAGAGTTTGGCCAGAGTACGGTTAGTGGACGTTGTATTTTGAACTTGGTCCTTCTGTAGTTACAGATCTTGCCAAGATTTTCTCACAGAGGTCTGCCCGAATTCAGCCTAAATTTTGACGGAGTTCTACCTTTAGAAAAACTATAAATAAAGAAGGATTTTGGTCATTTCAACTCACTCATTCACTTTCATTTTTTCTCTCTAAAGCTTACTATGTTCTTCCAACGTATTCTAAAGCTTTCATTTTCAAATCCCAATCCAGTTACAATCCTCTAACCGATTTGCCAGTGCGGTACGGTCTAGAAGTTCAGAATGATTGTAATTAGAGGCTTGATTGAAGAAAGATACTTCACAACTAAAGTTGGTCGAGTACTTCGTATCAAAGCTCGTGTTTGTAGAAGTTGCAAGGACTTCGTATGAAAACTTGTGATATTTTCCAATATTGGATTCAACTGGAAGGTAGAGTTCTTCCGACTGGACTAGTCCTCATAAGTAGAAAAACCAGTATACATCACCATCTTTGCATTTGCTTTCTGATCTCTGTCTTTACATTTATTTACTTATGATATATCTCTATAATCTTGCTGCTAGTTTCTTAAATTAGTTATTTTTTTGCTGCTTATACTATTCACCCTCCTTCTAGAGTATTAGGCTTTATGATTCGTTCCTACACATGTGCTCTTTGAGAATGCGACCGCTCTCGTCACCAATTTTGTGGAGGTTGAGTTATTGTCTGTGGCCCTTAACATTCAAGTAGAAGTATTTAGAGTTCTTGTCGCCTTCAATGTCCTAGGTTAGCCTGGCTTTTTTGTTTCCAGAATTCTATCTCCACTTTGAGGCAAAACTTCAATAATGCTCTGGTGAGGTTAATGGAGGCACGAGCCACGGGCGATCTGTCATGGGTGAACAAGATCTCTGCTCGGGTGACGTCGTCCTCGGCATCGCGGACCGCATGGAAGATGTCACCGACAGCATCCTTGCTCCAAAGTGAGAGCATTTTTCTAGTGGCTATGAGTTTAGTGGCTACGCAAACGAGGGGGTCTAGAGCATTCATGCTGTTTCATGCGGCTGCCACTATATTACTAAACTGGGGATGGTGGCTCCGGAGGTCAAGGAAGTAAAAGCTTTTTTTGATCTAGTTAGAGTTATTGGTGATCTTGATAGGAAGAGGAGAGTGATCTGACTCAGTCGCGTTCAGGTGTGCTAGGTTAGAGATGATTCTCATGTCCAACCATTGAGGGTTGACAAGGGCATGATCGAGACGAGAGAATTGTCTCCGGTGCCCTTCCTGCATGTTGCACCACGTGAAAGCACTGCCGGAGAACAAGAGGGAAGAAAGGTGGAAGTTGAAAATAAAGTTGTTAAAGTCTTGCATAGCTAGAGGAAGGGGAGGCCACCCACCCAGCTTCTTCTCCGTATTAACAACAGCGTTGAAGTCACCCACACAAAGCCAAGATAGGTTGCTAAAGTTGTGATGAGTGTCTCTCAGAGTCTTCTAAAGTTGTTTCCATTCGACGATGTCACAGCTTCCGTAAACGGCAGATAGAAGGGACCGATTGTAACGATCGTGATTTGTATTACGTATTTTGTATACGTGTACGTATTTTGATTCATGGCATGTCCCATTGCATGGTTATCTTGGTATTTCAATTGCTTGGTTCGGTTTGCATTGGTTCTTCATGTGGACCAACCCTACCTACCACCCTTTCCTTCCTTTATTAACCGCCAACTCTTTCTCTCTCTCCTCATTACTTCTTTTCATTTACTCTTCTTCTTCCTCACCATTACTCTCTTCTACCTAACAGGAGGTTTAGGCAAGTGCAACTTGCTTCATGGAGGAACTCAAGTTTTATTGTTCCATTTTCTTCTCCACAAGATTCTAAGCCACTTTAGTACTTAACATTTTCAAATTCCATGGCTCATTTCATGTAGATCTAATTTTCTAGCAATTTGATCTTCTTGGTTTTGATCAACTAAAATGGCTTATTTTCGAAAATTAATAGTTCCTTGTAGTCGGCATTCTGATTTTACGTAAGTTTGGTTTTGGGATGGCCGAATTTCACCAAGTCTTGGCCGAGATGGAGTTCCTCGAGTTTCTGAGCTTTTACGCATGATTGTCTTGGCCACGGAGAGAAGATGAAGTTTTACGCACACGTTCTAACGTGTTAGTGTAGTGATTAGCCTTTACGCCCATGTTTTACGTGTCAGCGTGTTATTTTAGCCTTTACGCACACGCATTTGCGTGCCGGCGTATTCCGTTCTCCGCTGAGTTTATTCGATTTTACGCTCGGGGCCCTCCCGCTCGTGTAAATTCGTTCTCGCATAAAACCCTGGCTCGAGCAGACTCTCGCATGCGTAAAGTCTTGCTCGAGTTTTTTACTCGCGTAGAGTTTCACCCGCGTAGAGTTTCGCTCGGGAGTTTACGTGCGTAGAATTCTAATCGCGTAAAATCCTACGCGCGTATAATCTCGTTGTGTAAAGCCCGTCTAGCGTAAAACACCACCCACGTACACATTTGTTCGCGCTAGCGTAGAGCCACTCTACGCTTGAGGCCTGTGGCCCAGCGTAGAGGCTCACTCACGTAGAGCTTTGAGCCCTTGTGTATCCGATTGTCTTTTATGTCTTGAACTTTTCATGACTTGACAAGTACGGATTGAGTGATGTGACCGGATTAATAATGGTACATGGCATGGCATGGCAAGTACTTGATATGACATAACATAACAAGATATGACAATTACTTACGATGGTAATTATTGAAAGCTGTTGCGACGGCTTGCATGGCATGACTATAATGAATGACCTGGACACCGTGGACGATTGTATTTGTACAAATAAACTAGTACTGTCTTGCATCATGTCTAGGATGGGTATCCCTGAGTACCACGGTCAGGGGTACCTACTAAAATTGACTAAGGCTAAAAACTAGAAAATCCAGTAGTCATGGAGAGATTTCCCAGCCACAGACAATCCCGTTATCTGGGCGCACCAGCGGACTTGTAGCCTACCGACGAGTAGGGCATATTTCTACCATACAGTCACGTGTTGTATCCTTCATTAATAGACATTCGACTTGGATAACTGGATGGTTTGCAGGGCTTGTGGCTGTTGGAATAATCTCATTACATCTTGCTAGTAACTAGGCCTGTGATAACCCTAGTTAGTTAAAGTATCAAGTCGTACTCATTGCTTGGCCGTGATTGCTTGGATGGAGTTTAGCCCAGCTTAGTCTTGTCCTGATCCTGTACAAGATTGTAACATGATCTGATTTCCTGTACCTTACTTACCGATAAATGATGAGAAATCAAGTTCCGTTCAGATGAAGAGTTACAACTCCGGTCCTTGTTTGGTTTAGGGTTGTAACTTGGTTATCTGAATAGTTCCATGGCTATCTTATCATATATCATCATGATTGCTTATGCTTGTTTTAACAATAATGATCAGGGGACCAGTCCTGTTCAGGCGAAGGGTTACAACCCCGGTTCTTGTTTGGTTTAAGGGTTGTAACCTGGCTCTCGGAGTAGTTCTGTGTCCTTTCTTCGTTTATTGTCCTATTGCACTCCATGTCCTGCTTGTCGTGATTTATAAAATTGTGACATAACATGATTGCCTACGTTTGCCTTAACAATAAAGATCAGGGGCAAGGTTCTGTTTAGGCAAAGGGTTACAACTTCGGTCCTTGTTTCGTTTAAGGGTTGTAACCTGGCTCCCGGAGCAGTTCTTTATTCTCTCTTCAATTATTGTCTTATTTCACCCTATGTCGAGCTCATCATGTTTTACTTTACCAGCAGTATTTGAGACGGGTTTCTATTCAGGTGAATGGTTGCAACCCCGGTCCTTGTTTGGTTTAAGGGTTGCGACCTGGCTACTTGAATGGTTTTTTCGTACTCAATTTATTATTGTTGTCCCTGTTATTTATCAGTATCTTTATAATTACCTTTATTATTCATTTATGATATGCTGGTTTTAGTTCCTAAGTGAAGCCTCATTTGTGGCACTTGCTCTTTCTGGGGTCTGACCCAGCTGGTTTTACATGGCTAGATATCGGAGCAGCTCCAGAGGATCTACCTATCTTCCAGCCAAATGGTGACCACCAAGCGTAATCCTGGCAACGAGTGGGTTTTTTTTGTTCTCCCACTTTATTATAAAAATATTCTTTTGAGGCCTTTAGCCGGCAAGCACGTGTTTAGCTCGATTGTACCTTTATTTACTGTCTCCTACGGGCTGTAACATGATTGACAAATCCTAGGGTTGATCATATATGATTGAAACTCTTGCTAGTCTTGACATTTTGTACGACTAGCTTCATGATCATCCAGATATGTAATATATGAGATGCCTTACTATTGTATATTTTGTGCTCTAACATCCTGTAAACTGTTATTGCTTGCTTGAGATTGAGACAATAGGCTTGTTCATGACCATAGAAGACTGATGCCTTGTAGTTAAACCCTCATGTATCTAGACAGCCGTGACCGTACAGCGAGGTGGGTTGTACTTCAATATACGTAGCTGGCTATGTACGCCCCCGCTCTCTAGTATTCTGGTTCTGGGATGTTACATGGTTTAAGTGGTGGCCCATGCAGGTCTTGTGAATCAAGATATGTAGGGGTTTACCGAATAGATGTCTCAATCAGTACTCGCCCTTGATCTCTACTCGTATCCTCTAAATCCCTGGATTCTTGACTTGATCACATGCTTGTAATCTTTGATCTGTCCTGGTCCTTCCTTATTATTCCTTATGTCCTCTTCTTCAGCGGCATTGTTCCTGGCCCTACTGATCGGCAAGGTGGAGCACCTCCCGAGGACCAGCAGCAACCTGGAGATCAAGCCCAGCATTCAGGAGTAGCCTCCAAAATTATGCCTACTGGAGGAGAGCCACCAGTTCAGCCCATCCAGCCTGCAGAGCCTGATGATGATGGCACCTTGGTGGGTCTCATCAGGACATTGTTAGCTTCTCAGGATCGTCGAGGAGATGCCTTACACCAGGCAGTGGCAGATGCTCTGACCAGAGGAGGTCATCAGGGTAACAGTGCGGCCAACAGCTTCAAGCACTTGAACCATCCCTTCTTCGATGGTAGTAAAGATGCTATTGCCGCAGATGCATGGCTTCAGGACACACAGGTGATTCTAGAAGCAGCCAGGACCCCAGAGAATAAGAAGGTGGCCGTGGTGCGCCTGCAGTTATTGGATCTTGCCCGCAGCTGGTGGACGGCACAGGCCGATGGATTAGTGGTGCCCATTGCATGGGCAGCATTCAGAGAGAGATTCTAGACCAAGTATTTTGATGCTGTAGCTCGGTACGATCTACAGACGAGGTTCACCAATCTGAAGCAGATGGGCAGGACGGTCGACGGATATACGGCCGAGTTTTCGAGGCTAAGTCGGTTTGCTCCCACCTTGGTATCAACCGAGTTCGATAGAGCCCAGCGGTTCCAGCAGGGGCTCCATCTAGAAAATTTATTAGCAGTGGAGCAGTTTGAACATCAGACTTTTGATGCGGTATTGAGAGCAGTCAGGAGGCACGACTGTACCTCCCAAAGGATTGTGGATAGGACCGGGGGTCGAAAGCGATCCCACGGCCAGATGAATCAGTCTTCAGCACCAGCCCTAGCAGCCAGGGCTTTGACCATTGGTGCTCCGAGGCGGGTGGCCTCAGTGACTCGGTTTAACATTCCATCCTGACGTACCCTCAGCAACAGAAGCAGAAGCACTCTTCCGCAGTGGGATGTTCATACTGTGAAAAGCCAGGACATGTAGTATCAGAGTATCACAGAGCACAGGGCTTGTGCTTGGTTTGTCATGCCCCGGACCATAGGGTTGGGAACTACCTGAACATAAGGAGTTCATCTTCATCAGCCTTCTCTAGTCCTTCAGTTAGAGGACCAGCTCCAGTCCAGCAGCAGCAGCAGTACCCGTTTCCGAGGCCATTGCCGCCACAGGCCCGAGCATTCCAGCAGCAAAGACTGCAGCAGTATGCCCAAACCCAAGCCCTGATCCAGAGCAGACAGAGAGGTTTTCAGCAGAGGAGACCCACACCCAGAGGATATGGTCAAGTGTTGGCTTTGACCATAGGAGAAGAAGGATTAGCACCAGGTGAGGTTGTGGCAGGTACTATTCTCGTCAACACCTTTTCGGCTTCAATATTATTTGAGTCTGGTACATCGCATTCATTTATGTCTGCACGATTTGTGACACGGATAGGACTGGATCCCGAGTCATTATCAGTAAGGCTAAATATACTTACTGGTAATGGACTTGTGGGGGTAGATAGAGTATTTTTCTCGTGTCGGATCGTAGTTAGCGGTAGAGAATTCTCTGCTAGATTGATAGAGTTCCCGATGGCCGATTATGATGTGGTCTTATGGATGGATTGGTTGATAGATCAGTATGCTAGGATAGACTGCCACATTGGCAGGGTTGTTTTTAGCATTCCAGGAGAGCCAGAGTTTTTCTTTTCCCGAGGCGAAGTTGAACCTTCTCCTGCAGTATTACGAATGGCAGTAGCAGCAGTACAGTTACCTCGGATAGTCGAAGAGTTTCCAGATGTTTTCCCAGAAGAGCTTCCAGGGATGCCGCCAGAGCGAGAAATCGAGTTCACTATCGACTTGATCCCCAGGACAGCCTAGTGTCGGAGAGAGTCTACAGGATGGCACCGTCAGAGTTAGAGATATTGTACAAGATGATTGAAGAACTCAGGACTAAGGGATTCATTCGTGCTAGTGGATCGCCTTGGGGAGCCCCGATGCTTCTTGCAAGAAAGAAGGCTGGTACATCCAGGTTATGTGTAGATTATCGTACCTTAAACTCAGTGACAATCAAAAATAGATACCCTCTTCCAAGGATAGATGACTTGTTTGATCAACTCAAGGAGGCAGCAGTATTCTCGAAGATTGACTTGCGGTCAGGATACCATCAGATCAAAGTCAGAGAGCATGACATCCCGAAGACAGCATTCATATCCCGGTATGGGCATTGGGAGTTCCTTGTGATGCCATTTGGAGCAACCAATGCGTCGGCAGTATTCATGGACCTCATAAATTGTATCTGCATGCCTTATTTGGATCAGTTCGTGATCGTGTTCATAGACGACATCCTGGTCTACAGCAAGAGTGAGGCAGAGCATGAGAAGCATCTCCGTATGGTCCTCCAGATTCTTAGAGAGCACCAGTTGTATGCCAAGTTCAGTAAATACGAGTTCTAGATCGATCGCATTTCATACTTGGGTCATATCATCACCAAAAGAGGAGTAGAAGTGGATCCCCAGAAGGTCGTGGCTATTGAGACGTGGCCAGTGCCTATCACAGTTGCAGAAGTTCGCAGTTTTCTTGGCTTGGTCGGCTACTACCGGCAATTTGTTTCAGACTTTGCTCGGATTTCAGCGCCATTGACCCAGTTGACCCGCAAGGATATGCAATTTGCTTGGACAACAGAGTGCCAAGATTCTTTTGAGACGTTGAAGTGAGGCTTGATAACGGCACCCATTCTCATGCTTCCAGATGGAACCAGAGGATTCTCAGTGTATTGTGATGCTTCAGGCAGAGGTTTAGGATGTGTTCTGAAGCAGCATGGGAAGGTAGTAGCTTATGCGTTATGTCAACTTCGTGATCATGAAAGAAATTACCCAACCCATGACTTAGAGCTAGCAGCAGTAGTATTTGCACTCAAGTTGTGGAGGCTACTTGTATGGAGACAGGGTGGAGATTTTCATCGACCACAAGAGCCTGAAGTATGTTTTCACTCAGAAGGATCTTAACATACGTCAGAGAAGGTAGCTAGAGCTACTTGTGGATTATGATGTCAACCTGCAGTATCATCCAGGAAAGGCCATTGTAGTAGCAGATGCATTAAGCAGGAGAGCCGGAGTTTATTACCTAACAGCGCAACCAGAGCTGTTAGCAGATCTTCAGAAGATGGATGTAGAAGTTGTCCTTCCTACCAGTGTGGCATTGATGGCCAGTATGCAAGTTCAGTCCAGTATAGTCGAGTGGATCCAGATGGAGCTGTCAGCAGAATCTAAGCTTCAGCAGCTTAGAGCAGAGTGTGAGACAGGACGAAGACCAGAGTTATGCATTCATAAGGACGGTACACTTCGACATGGGAAGCGTCTTTGTATACCTAGTGGGGTATCAGACAGGAGATCATGGCAGAGGCTCACAGTTCGTAGTATTCCATTAATCTCGGTGGTACGAAGATGTACCGTGATATCCGTCAGCACTTTTGGTGGAATGGCATGAAGAGGGAGATAGCCCGATTTTTCTCTCGATGTTTGGTTTGTCAACAAGTTAAAGCTGAACATCAGAGGCCAGCTGGACTTCTTCAGCCCTTGCCAATTCCAGAATAGAAGTGGAAGCATATAACCATAGATTTTGTGACTGGATTACCTAGGTCCCCGGTCGGTAGAGATGCTATTTGGGTTATCATAGACAGTCTCACGAAGGTGGCTCACTTTTTTTCGTTCAGAGTTGGTCAGTAGATGGCTCAGCTAGCAAAAATGTACCTCAGGCAGATCGTCAGATTTCACGGTGTACCAATCAGTATCACCTCGGATAGAGATTCCAGATTTATATCGCATATATGGCGTAGTCTGCAGGAGAGTTTGGGAACTCGCCTCCAGTTCAGCTCAACTGATCATCCACAGACAGATGGTCAGTCAGAGTGTACCATATGAACCTTGGAAGATATGTTTAGATCTTGTACGCTCGACTTTGGTGGTTCGTAGGAAGATCACCTGTACCTGGTGGAGTTCTCGTACAACAACAGTTTCCAGGCCAGTATCCAGATGGCACCGTTCGAGGCACTATATGGTAGGAAGTGCATATCTCAGCTAGCATAGGACGATATTAGAGAGAGGCAGACGCTCGGTCCAAAAATGATTGCTCAGACCGTTGAAGTGGTTAGACGAGTCAGAGATCATCTTCGAGTTGCCCAAGATCGTCAGCGTCATTGGGCCGATTCTCGTTGACCCCCCCTTGAATTGTTGGTTGGCGACCATGTATTCCTGAGGATTTTGCCTAACCGTGGCGTTATTCGTTTCGGCGTACGGAGAAAGCTTAGTCCTAGGTATATAGGACCGTTCGATATTCTGGAGCGAGTAGGAAATGTATCCTATGTCTCGCTCTTCCGTCGTTGTTACGTGAGGTGCATGATGTGTTTCATGTATCCCAATTACGACGGTATATCCCAGACCCGAGCCACATCCTGGATCATTCAAAATTGGTTGTTGGTACCATCCTTTCGTATGAGGAGAGGCCCGTGTCTATATTGGACCAGAGAGAGAAGATACTCAAAAATAAGACTATTAGTTTAGAACGTGTTGCTTGGGGTCATCACTCTTTGGGTGAGTCAACATGGGAGCGTGAGGATGATATCCGATCGTGATATCCTGACATGTTTGACTCATAAGGTATAATATCTTCCTTATGCCTTATACTCTCAATTCCTTGCTTGAATGAATGATTGCTTGATTGATTGCCTTGTTATAGCCTGTCTGTGATTAGTATAACTTGTCCTTGCTTCTCTAGCATCTTAATTTAAATTCCGAGGACATAATTCTTTTAAGGTGGATAGAGTTGTAACGACCATGGTTCGTATTACGTATTTTGTATACGTGTACGTATTTTGATTCATGGCATGTCTCATTGCATGGTTATCTTGGTATTTCAATTGCTTGGTTCGGTTTGGATTTGTTCTTCATGTGGACCAACCCCACCTACCACCCTTTCTTTCCTTTATTAGCCGCCCACTCTTTCTCTCTCTCCTCAATACTTCTTTTCATTTACTCTTCTTCTTCCTCACCATTACTCTCTTCCACCTAACAGGAGGTTTAGGAAAGTGCAACTTGTTTCATGGAGGAACTCAATTTTTATTGTTCTATTTTACGCTGGAACCCTCCCCTTTTGCGTATTTTACGTAAAATTAAATTTTTGGCATAAAAAGTGCACAAAATGACTGTTTTTGCCAAGTTTAGCTATTTTCTAGCCAGAATTTCGAAAAACTTAAAACATAAAAGTTTTAGATCTTTGTCTTGCCTTTCCGAATATCTCTGGAGCACCTCATTTTGAGTTCGTATGTGGAAGTTATGCCTCGTCTCCCTGAGCCGTATTATTCCTCCACAACTCTTGCACCCTGTTTATATTTAGTTATTGCATATACGCTTATACCAGGTTAAATGTTAATTTTAAATATGTTCCATGACAAAATGGTGACCCGTCGTGGCGCACTCTTGACAGTGAATTTGACATGATATATATCTCGAATACTGTTGTGACGGCTAGCATGCCATGACAGAATTGAATGGCCTGGATACCGTAGGTGATTGTGTTTGTACAAAATAAACCTGTACTGTCTTGTATCATGTCTAGGATAGGGATCCCAGAGTACTACGGTCAGGGATACCTACAGTAATTGACTAAGGCTAATGAACTAGAATAATTCAGTAGACATGAAGAGATTTCCAGCTACAGGCAATCCCGTTATCTGGGCACATTAAGTGGACCTGTAGCCTACCGACGAGTAGGGCACATTTCTAGCATACAGTCACGTGTTGCATTTTTCATAAACGAACATTCGACCCGGATAACCGGATGGTCTACAGGGCTTATGGTTGTTGGGATAATCTCATTGCATCTTGCTAATAACTAGGCCTGTGATAACCCTAGTTAGTTAAAAGTATCAAGCCGTACTCTTGATTGGCCGTGATTGATTTGATGAAGTTTATTCCAGCTTAGTCTTATCCTGATCCCGTGCAAGATTACGACATGACATGATTATTGATGCTTGCCTTTACAATAACTATCGGGGGTCTAGTTCTGTTCAGGCCAAGGGTTACAACTCCGGTCCTTGTTTGGTTTAAAGGTTGTAACCTGGCTCCCAGAGCAGTTCTGTGTCCTCTCTTCGTTTATTATCTTGTTGTAACCCTATGCCATGTTCATCATGTTTTACCTTACCTTAATACCATGATTATTTATACTGGCCTTAGCAATAAAGATCAGGGGTCCAGTTCTGTTTAGGCGAAGGGTTACAACCCCGGTCCTTGTTTGGTTTAAGGGTTGTAACCTGGCACTCAGAGCAGTTCTGTGTCCTCTCTTCGTTTATTGTCTTTACTGTACCAATAGTATTTGAGACGGGTTTCTATTCAGGTGAAGGGCTGCAACCTCGGTCCTTGTTTGGTTTAAGGGTTGTGACCTGGCTACTTGAATGGTTTCCTTATACTCAGTTTACTGTTGTTATCTCTATTATTATCAATTCTTTATTTATTATCTTTAACATTCTATTATGATATGCTGATTTTATTTCCTATGTGAAGCCTCATTTGTGGCACTTGCTCTTTCTGGGGTCTGACCCAGCTGGTTTTGTGTGGCCAGATATCGGAGCAGCACCAGAGGATCCACCTGTCTTTCAGCCAGATGGTGACCACCATGCGTAACCCTAGCAACGAGTGGGTTTCTTTTGCCCTTCCACTTTATTATAAAAATTATTTTTTTGAGGCGTTTAGCCGACGAGCACGTGTTAGCTCGTATTGCATCTTTATTTACTGTCTGTCTACGGGCTGTAACATGATTGACAGATCCTAGGGTATATCATGTACGACTGAACTCTTGCTAGTCTTAACATTTTGTACGACTAGCTTCATGATCATCCAATATGTAATATATGGGACGTCTTGCTATTATATATTTGGTGCTCTGACATCTTGTAACTATTATTGCTTGCTTGAGATTAAGACAATAGGCTTATTCATGACCATAGGAGACTGTTGGCTTGTAGTTAAACCCTCATGTATCTAGACAGCCGTGACCGTATAGCGAGGTGGGTTCCACTTCAATATACGTAGATGGCTATGTACGCCTCCGCTCTCCAATATTCTGGTTCTGGGGCATTACATGATTTAAGTGGTGGCCCATGCAGGTCTTGTGAATCAAGATATGTGAGGGTTTACCGAATAGATGTCTCAATCAGCACCCGCCCTTGATCTCTGCCCGTATTTTCTAATCCCTGAGATTCTCGACCTGATCACATGCTTGTATCGTTGATCTATCTTAGTCCTTCCTTATTGTTTCCTATGTCGTCTTCTTCAGCGGTATTGTTCCTGGACCTGTCGATCAGCAAGGCGGAGCACCTTCCGTGGACCAGCAACAACCCGAAGATCAAGTCCAACATTCAGGAGTAGCCTCCAGAGTCATGCCAACTGGAGGAGAGCCACCAGTTCAGCCCGTCCAGCCTGTAGAGCCTGATGATGGCACTTTAGTGGGACTCATCAGGTCACTATTAACCTCCCAGGATCGTCGAGGAGATGCTTTGCACCAGGCGGTGGCAGACGCTCTGACCAGAGGAGGTCATCAGGGTAATAGCGCGACCAACAGCTTCAAGCGCTTGAACCCTCCCTTCTTCGACGACAGTGAAGATGCAATCGCTGCAGATGCAGAGCTTCAGGACACAGAGGTGATTCTAGAAGCAGCCAGGACTCCAGAGAACGAGAAGGTGGCCGTGGTGCACCTACAGCTATTGGATCTTGCCCGCAGCTGGTGGGCAGTACAGGCTGTTGGATTAGTGGTCCCCATTGCCCGGGCAGTATTTAGGAAGAGATTCCAGACCAAGTATTTTGATGCTGTAGCTCAGTATGATCTACAGATGAGGTTCACCAATCTGAAGCAGATGGGCAGGACGGTCGACGGATATACGGCCGAGTTTTTGAGACTTAGTCGGTTTGCTTCCACCATGGTAGCAACCGACTTCGATAGAGCCCAACGGTTCCAGCAGGGGCTCCACCTAGAGATTTTGTTGGCAGTAGAGCAGTTTGAGCATCAGACCTTTGATACAGTACTGAGGGCAGCCCGGAGGCATGAGTATACCTCCTAGAGGATTGTGGACAGGACCGGAGGTCGAAAGCGATCTCACGGCCAGATGAATCAGTCATCAACACCAGCCCCGGCAGCCAGGGCTTTGACCATTGGAGCTCCGAGACGGGCGACCTCAGTGACGTCGGTTCAGCATTCTATCCCGACGCACCATCAGCAGCAGAAGCAGTCTTCTGCAGTAGGATATTCACACTGCGGGAAGCCAGGGCATGTGGTATCAGAGTGTCACAGAGCACAGGGTTTGTGCTTGGTTTGTAGTGCCCCGGACCACAGGGTTGGGAACTGCCCGAACAGGGGGAGTTCATCGGCCTTCTCTAGTCCTTCAGTTAGAGGACCAGTACCAGTCCAGCAGTAGCAGCAGCACCTACAGTACCCGTTCATGAGGCCATTGTCGACGCAGGCCCAGGCATTCCAGCAGCAGAGATTGCAGCAGTATGCCCAAGCCCAAGCCCTGATCCAGAGCAGACAGAGAAATTTTCAGCAGAGGGGACCCGCACCCAGAAGGCATGGTCAAGTGCTGGCCTTGACCATGGGAGAGGAAGGAATAGCACCCGGTGAGGTAGTGGCATTTACTATTCTCGTCAACACCTTTCCAGCTTCAGTATTATTTGATTCTGGTGCCTCGTATTCATTTATGTCTGCACGATTCACGATACGGATACGGCTGGAGCCCGAGTCATTATCAGTAAGGCTCAATATACTTGCTGGTAACCGTCTTGTGGGAGTAGATCGAGTATTTTTCTCGTGTTGGGTCGTAGTTAGCGGTAGAGACTTTCCAGCTATGTTGATAGAATTTCCGATGGTCGATTATGATGTGGTCTTCGGGATGGATTGGTTGAGGGACCAGTATGCCAATATAGATTGCCATATTGGCAGGGTTACTTTTAGCATCCCAGGCGAGCCGGAGTTTTCCTTCTTCCGAGGCGAAGTTGAACCTTCTACTCCCATATTGCGGATGGCAGTAGCTGCAGTGCAGTTACCCCGAATCGTCGAGGAGTTTCCAGATGTTTCCCCAGAAGAGCTCCCAGGAATGCTGCCAGAGCGAGAGATCGAGTTCACCATAGACTTGATCCCTGGGACCGCACCTGTGTCAGAGAGGGTCTACAGGATGGCACCGTCAGAATTGAAGATATTGTACAAAATGATTGAAGAACTCAGAACCAAGGAATTTATTCGTGCTATTGGATCGTCTTGGGGAGCCCCGATGCTTCTTATGAAAAAGAAGGATGGTACGTCCAGATTATGTGTTGACTATCGTACCTTGAACCCAGTGACAATCAAGAATAGATATCCTCTTCCAATGATAGATGACTTGTTTGATCAACTCAGAGGAGCAGTAGTATTCTCGAAGATAGATTTACGGTCATGATAGCATCAGATCAGTGTCAGAGAGCAGGACATCCCGAAGACAGCTTTCAGATCCTGGTATGAGCATTGGGAGTTCCTTGTTATGCCCTTTGGAGCAACCAATGCGCCGGCTGTATTCATGGACCTCATGAATCGTATCTTTATGCCTTATTTGGATCAGTTCGTGATTGTGTTCCTAGACGACATCCTGGTCTACAGCAAGAGTGAAGTGGAGCATGAGCAGCATCTTCGAGTTGTCCTTCAGATTCTCAGAGAGCACCAGTTGTATGCCAAGTTTAGTAAATATGAGTTCTGGCTCGATCGCATTTCGTACTTGGGCCATATCATCACCAGAGGAGGAGTACAAGTAGATCCCCAGAAGATCGTGGCCATTGAAACGTGGCCGTTACCTAGCACAGTGGTAGAAATTCACAGTTTTCTTGGCTTGGCCGGCTACTTCCGGCGATTTATTTCAGACTTTGCACGGATTTCAGTGCCATAGACCCAGTTGACCCGCAAGGATATGCAGTTTGCTTGGACAGCAGAATGTCAGGATTTTTTTGAGAAGTTGAAGCAAGGCTTGATGACGGCTCCTATTCTCATGCTTCCAGATGGGACCGGAGGATTCTCAGTGTATTGTGATGCTTCAGACCGAGGTTTAGGATGTGTTCTAATGCAGCATGGGAAGGTAATAGCTTATGCGTTACGACAACTTCATGATCATGAGAGGAATTACCCAACCCATGACTTGGAGCTGGCAGCAGTAGTGTTTGCTCTTAAGCTTTGGAGATACTACTTGTATGGAGATAAGGTGGAGATTTTCACCAATCATAAGAGCCTGAAGTATGTGTTCACTCAGAAGGATCTTAACATACGTCAGAGGAGATGGCTAGAGCTGCTTGTGGAATATGATGTCAACCTGTAGAATCATCCTGGGAAGGCCAACGTTGTTGCAAATGCATTGTGCAGGAGAGCCAAAGTTTATTTCCTAACAGCGCAACCAGAGCTGTTAGCGATCTTCAGAAAATGGGTATAGAAGTTGTCCTCCCTTCCAGTGTGGCATTGATGGCCAGCATACAAGTTCAGTCCATTATAGTCGAGAGGATCCGGATGGTGCAGTCAGCAGATTCCAAGCTTCAGCGACTCAGAGCAGAGTGTAAGGCAGGACGAAGATAAGAGTTATGTATCCATGAAGACGGTACACTTCGACATTGGAAGCGTCTTTGTGTACGTAGTGGAGATATCAGACAGGAAGTCATGGCGAAAGCTCACAGATCTCAGTATTCGATTTATCCAGGTGGCACGAAGATGTACCGAGATATCTGTCAGCACTTTTGGTGGAATGGCATGAAGAGGGAGATAGCTCGGTTTGTCTCTCGGTGTTTGGTTTGCCAACAAGTCAAAGCTGAACATCAAAGGCCAACTGGACTTCTTCATCCCTTGCCAATTCCAGAATGGAAGTGGGAGCATATAACCATGGATTTTGTGACTGGATTACCTAGGTCCCCGACCGGTAGAGATGCTATATGGGTTATAGTTGATCGGCTCACGAAGGTGGCTCACCTTCTCCCATTCAGAGTTGGTCAGTCGACGGCTCAGCTAGCAGGGATGTACCTCAGGCAGATTGTTAGACTGTACGGTATTCTAGTCAGTATCACCTCGGACCGAGATTGAAGATTTATGTCGCACTTTTGGCATAGTCTGCAAGAGAGTTTGGGAACTCACCTCCAGTTCAGCTCAGCTTATTACCTGTAGACAGATGGTCAGTCGGAGTGCACGATCCAGACTCTTGAGGATATGTTAAGATCTTGTATTCTCGACTTCGGTGGTTCGTGGGAAGATCACCTGCACCTGGTGGAGTTCTCGTACAACAATAATTTCCAAGCCAGTATCCAGATGGCACCGTTCGAGGCACTGTATGGTAGGAAGTACAGATCCCCACTAGCATGAGACGATATTGGAGAAAGGTAGATGCTTGGTCCCGAGTTGATCACTCAGACAGTTGAGGTGGTCAGGAGAGTCAGAGATCATCTTCGCGTTGCACAAGATCGTCAGCGCCATTGGGCCGATTTCCATCGGCGTTCCCTTGAATTTTCTATCGGTGACCATGTGTTCCTTAGGATCTCGCCTAACCATGGCGTCATTCGTTTCGACGTACGGGAAAAGCTTAGTCCTAGGTATATAGGGTCGTTCGATATCCTGGAGTGAGGAAGAGATGTGTCCTATCGTCTCGCTCTTCCATCGTCTCTGAGTGAGGTGCATGACGTGTTCCATGTATCCCAACTGCGATGGTATATCCCGGACCCGAGCCACATCCTGGATTATTCGGAATTGGTTGTTGGTACCAACCTTTCATATGAGGAGAGGCCCGTATCCATATTGGACCAAAGAGAGAAGATACTCAAGAACAAGTCTATCAAGTTAGTCCGTGTTGCTTGGGGTCATCACTCCTTGGGTGAGTCAACGTGGGAGCGTGAGGATGATATCCGATCACGATATCCCGACCTGTTTGACTCGTAAGGTATAATGTCTTTCTTATGCCTTACGCTCTAAATTCCTTGCTTGAAATGAATGATTGCATGGTAGATTGCTTGAATATAGCTTGCCATTGCCTCTCTAGCCTCTTAATTAAATTTTGAGGATGGAATTCTTTTAAGGTGGGTAGAGTTGTGATGACCATAGTTCGTAATTACGTATTTTGGAATATGTGTACGTATATGACTCGTATTGCATGTCTCCTGGCTTGGTTCGGCTTGTTTGGGTTGGCTTGGTTCGGCTTGGGTTGCTTATTGGTTCATCATGAACCAAGGGGAGAACCCTTACCTACCACTACTATCTCCATTTATTAACCCAACACTCTTTCTCTCTCCTCATTCACTCTTCTTCTTTCTCACCATTACTCTCCACCTACACCCAAGAGCCCTAGGCAAGTGCAACTTGCTTCATGATGGATCTCAAATTTTATTGTTCCATTCTCTTCTTTACATGATTATAAGCCTCTTTAGAACTTGGAGTTTTTGATTTTTATTGATAGATTCTTCTTGATCTACATTATAACTTTGGGGTTTCATAAGTTCATGGAGTTTTTCTTAGTTTTGATCTACTAAAACTTGTTATTTTTGAAAACTAATAGTTCCATGAGCAAGAGCACGAAATTTTGTGTGAATTTGGTTTTTGATTCACCTCATTTCGAGTTAAAATGAAGTTTTTAGGGCCAAAACAAATTTTCTGGATTTTTCATGTCGGCTGAGTGAAATTTTACGTTAGAAACCCTAAAATTGCGTATTTTACGCTGGATAGCATCCAGAATGTAAGATTTTATGCTGGGAATCCTGAAATTATGTATTTTACGCTGGATAGCATCCAGAATGTAAGATTTTACGCAGGGAACGCAATTGTATTATACGCTGGATAGCATCCAGAATGTAAGATTTTACGCAGGGAACCCTGAAATTACGTATTTTACGCTGTATGGTATCCAAAATGTGAAATTTTACGCTGGAACCCTCCCCTTTTACGTATTTTATGCAGAATTGAATTTTTGGCGTAAAAAGTACACAAAATAACTGTTTTTGCCAAGTTTAGCTATTTTCTAGCCAGAATTTTGAAAAACTTAAAACATGAAAGTTTTAGATCTTTGTCTTGCCATTTCGAATATCTCTAGAGCACCCCATTTTGAGTTCGTATGTGGAAGTTATGCCCCGTCTTCCTGAGCCGCATGATTCCTCCACAACTCTTGCACCCTGTTTATATTTAGTTATTGCATATACGCTTATACCAGGTTAAATGTTAATTTTAAATATGTTCCATGACATAATGGTGACCCGTTGTGGCGTACTCTTGACAGTGAATTTCACATGATATATATCTCGAATGCTGTTGCAACGGCTAGCATGTCATGACAGAATTGAATGGCCTAGACACCGTGGGTGATTGTGTTTGTACAAAACAAACCAGTACTGTCTTTCATCATGTCTAGGATAGGGATCCCTGAGTACTACGGTCAGGGATACCTACAGTAATTGATTAAGGCTAATGAACTAGAATAATTCAGTAGACATGAAGAGATTCCCAGCTACAGGCAATCCCGTTATCTAGGCGCATTAAGTGGACTTGTAGGGCACATTTTCAGCATACAGTAACGTGTTACATTCTTCATAAACGGACATTCGACCTGGATAATCGGATGGTCTGTAGGGCTTGTGGTTGTTGGGATAATCACATTGCATCTTGCTAATAACTAGGCATGTGATAACCCTAGTTAGTTAAAAGTATCAAGCCATACTCTTGATTGGCCGTGATCGATTGCATGGAGTTTATTCCAGCTTAGTCTTATCCTGATCATGTGTAAGATTTTGAAATGACATGATTATTGATGCTTGTCTTAACAATAACGATCGGGGGTCCAGTTCTGTTCAGGCGAAGGGTTACAACCCCGGTCCTTGTTTGGTTTAAGGGTTGTAACCTGGCTCCCGGAGTAGTTCTATGTCCTCTCTTCGTTTATTGTCTTATTGCAATCCCATGCCATGTTCGTCATGTTTTACCTTACCTTAATACCATGATTATTTATACTGGCCTTAGCAATAAAGATCGGGGGTCCAGTTCTGTTCAGGCGAAGGGTTACAACCCCGGTCCTTGTTTGGTTTAAGAGTTGTAACTGGCTTCCGGAGCAGTTCTATGTCCTCTCTTCGTTTATTATCTTTACTGTATAAATAGGATTTGAGACGGGTTTCTATTCAGGTGAAGGGCTGCAACTCCGGTCCTTGTTTGGTTTAAGGGTTGTGACCTGGCTACTTGAATGGTTTCCTCATACTCAGTTTACTGTTGTTATCTCTATTATTATCAGTTTTTTATTTATTATCTTTAATATTCTATTGTGATATGCTAATTTTAGTTCCTAAGTGAAGCCTCCTTTGTGGCACTTGCTCTTTCTGGGTCTGACCCAGCTGGTTTTGTGTGGCCAGATATCGGAGCAGCACCAGAGGATCCACCTGTCTTCTAGCCAGATGGTGACCACCAGGCGTAACCCTGGCAACGAGTGGGTTTCTTTTGACCTTCCACTTTATTGTAAAAATTATTCTTTTGAGGCGTTTAGCCGACGAGCACGTGTTAGCTCGTATTGCATCTTTATTTACTGTGTGCATGCGGGCTGTAACATGATTAACAGATCCTAGGGTTGATCATGTACGACTGAACTCTTGCTAGTCTTGACATTTTGTACAACTAGCTTTATGATCATCCAATATGTAATGTATGGGACGCCTTGCTATTATATATTTGGTGCTCTGACATCTTGTAACTATTATTGCTTGCTTGAGATTGAGACAATAGGCTTGTTCATGACTATAGGAGACTGTTGGCTTGTAGTTAAACCCTCATGTATCTACATAGCCGTGACCGTATAGCGAGGTGGGTTACACTTCAATATACGTAGCTGGCTATGTACGCCCTTATTCTCCAGTATTCTGGTTCTGGGGCGTTACAACAAGGAGGTCGTCGGTCGCCGGCTACCCGAGCCAATTTCTAACCCTCTTCTAATTCCATCCGGAAATTTTCTTCCAAAGATCCCTTATGTCGCATCCCTGCGGAGTGTGGACGTTAGACCGGACGGTGTCTGCACCAAGCCACCACTCCAGACAGGCCACTGATCTCTCGTCGTCCAGCATCATACGAATAAAAGGTTCATCGAGGTTGTGTACCTGAGTTATGCGACGCCACGACGTCGAAGATCTGTTGTTGGTGACCGCCTCCGTCAGATCTGTTGTTGGTGACCGCCTCCGCCACAACATCCACCAGTGGTGTTTATCCTTTCCGTCGCTATGACCCTAGAAGAACTTGGCGAATAGGGCTTCGAGAGAGTGGAGGACCTTCTTAGGCGGGGAGCAGACAGCAAGGGTGTATAACGGGATGGAAGAAAGAATGTGTTTGATAAGGATCCTCTTGTCCCCAAGGAAAAGAGTGGCGTTGTGCCATCCCGCAATCATTTTGTGGATCTTGTCTACAAGGTGTTCAAATATGCCCGAGTTTGCTTTCCCGTACACCAGCGGGCAGCCCAAATATAGAAAAGGCGGGTAGGCTGTGGTAAATAAGGTCATGTTGGAGAGGTCCGTATAGTGGGATATGTCAGTTTTGTGGTGAGTATAGATGATGCTCTTGTTGTTATTGGCGCTGACTAGAGCATCTAGTGTATCGATCGAGCGTTCGAAGAACCACCTCGATCGATTCGAGGTCTCCAGAGGAGAAGATAAGGACGTCATCCGCCTACGCCATATGAGTTATAAGCGGGCAACCTGTGGTGGTATGGAAGTATTAGAAACTGGGCAATCTGGGCATGCTATTGAGGCTTCTACTAAGTGCTTCTATAGTAATGATAAAAATGGTGGAAGACAAGGGGTCCCCCTGTCTAACCCCGCGGGTGGAATGGAAGAATCCTGCAGCCCGGTCGTTGATGACGGTGGAGAATCGAGCAATGCTGATCTAAAAATGATGTCAATCTACGATTCGGAGAATCCGAACGCCCTGAGGACCCAGATCATGAATTGCCAGTCCAGACAGTCGTAAGCCTTCTCCATATCGTGTTTGATGGCAACGTTTCCCCCTGGACGGGAACTTCAAACATGTGATCATTTCTTGTGCGAGTAGGATGTTATCGGTGATGTTGTGACCTTTAACAAACCTACTTTGCTCATTGGAGATGATCTTGGGGAGGAGATTGGACATCCGGTTGGCGACAATTTTTGATATGATCTTGTTGGTGAAAGTACATAAGCTTATAGGGCGGAAGTCTTTAAAGGTTTTCGGGTTGTCTTTCTTGGGAATAAGGATGATGTTGGCGCAAGAGATAGAATTGGGATATCTAGCCCCTTAGAGAAAGGCTATGGTGGCCTCCAGAAGGTCATCTTTTAAGATGTCCCAACAGTTTCTAAAGAAGACGCCTTTGAATCCATCTGGCCCAGGAGCACTGTGTTCGTTAATGGACCAAACCACTTCCTTGACCTCCTCTTCTGAAGGAGTAGCCAACAGGGACTCATTCTCGCTCTCGCTGATTAGGGAGGGGATCTCCGACAGGAGCGCGTCGTCTTTCACGACCGACACTTTGGTGAAAAGGTTATGGTAGAAGTTTTCCGCGGCCGTCTGGATGCCGTCTTGGTCCTCCAGAAGGGCGCCATTGTCATCGTATATCCGGTGTAATTTTAATTTGTTTCTGCGGTCATTGACGCAAGCTCGGAAATATATATATATATATATATATATATATATATATATATATATATATATATATATATATATATATATATATGTATAAAAAATATATATTTAATATATATATATAGCACAAAAATAAAAAACTTAGGTATATATTTTATATTTTCACGTAATCAGTATGTGTGTTTATTTATATAGGATTTTTATTTTATATATCGAATATATTCAGTATTCGTTACAATATTTTTAATTGCATAGGTTAGGGAATAAAAAGAAAATATTTATATAGACTTTACATAATTACATATATATATATATATATATATATATATATATATATATATATATATATATATATATATATATATATATATATATATATATATATATATATATAAAAAATATATATATATATATATATATATATATATATATATATATATATATATATATATATATATATATATATATATATATTATATAAAATATATATATATATATATATATATATATATATATATATTTTTTATATTTTTTATATATATATATAAAAATATATATATATATAAATATATATATATATATATATATATATATATATATATATATATATATATATATATATATATATATATATAATATATGAGAATGATATAATATATACTTCCCCTTCCCGTGCTCCCATGGCTCCATGACTCCCCCCTCCCCCCCCGTCCGCTCGCGGCACCGGGGCAGAGCACCGTTAGCTCGTCGGTAGTCGCCCCCTTTCCCTCCCCGTCGTCGCTCGAGTAGGACGCTCGCCCCCTCGGCCTCTTCTTTGGCCGGTCACGACGAGGATGCCCCGAAGACTTCGCGACCTTCCACAGCTTGGACGAGCGATCATCTCACCCTGGTCGGCATCACCCCCGTCGGGGTAGCCACCAAGCTCCGGTGGCCACTCCCGACCCCCGGTCCGGTCGTCGAGCCATCCCTCGGCCTCAGGCCGGCTCCGCCTGATGGCCACAACAGGGACCCACCCCCCTGCCACCCTCGTGCGTCGCCCCCCCTACGGTGGCCCCGTGCCCCGGCAGCCCCTGTGGCATCCCCCTCCGACTTCGACCGGATAGTCGGGCAGCTGTCGAGCTAGCAGTCCCGGTTTCGAGCGATTCCCGCCCAGCAAGTTCAAAATTCAAATTTCCCCCCGAGGTTGTTTCCTATGCGCCCTCTTTCCAGCGGGGCAGCTTTGCACCCTCAGTCGGCCTAGTGCCTTACCTCCGCTATATGCTCCCGCTTCCTTGTACGGGGGGCTATGCGCTCGTTGGTGCTTATGCGCACTCCTCCCTGGGCAGTGTCACCGCTCCCGAGCATGCGCCCTCCCCCGCTTCGCGGCGCATAGATCAGACGCCTAACCCTGTTGCGGCCGGGCAGCCCCAGGAGGCCATGCGCCCCTCCAGCAGCGACTGGGTAGTCCCTGGGGACTACGAGCCAGGCGCCTTCCATCTCTTCTACCGGAGGCTATGCGCCCACTCGCCCCCACCTGGGCGCATGTGCCCACCCTTTCGTAGGCGAGCCACCAAAAGGTGGCCATGGGCCCACACCCCCTACGGCCTATGCACCCACTGTCCCCGGGGCCTGGCGTTCACCCCCAGAGGGGTCAACCGCCCTGCCCGGGCAGCAGCCTTCCCCCCCCCACTCGATAGTACTGTGAAATCTTTTGCGAAGATTCTGAGGCCTGATCGCGGGGCGCAGTTCTCTACCCCAACCGAAGACACCGTGTTGCCATACATTAAACTCTCGAGCCCTTACGACGGGCATACCATCTGCGTCCCGTTCTCCTTCGCAGAGATATCCTCTCTTTCGGCCAGCTTCAAGAGGACATTCGTGTTGAAGTTCCCTCAGGGTGCCCTAAGATCACCATCGCTCAAGAGGCAATCGCAGGTTGGTGGCTTGCCTCCGCCTACAAGATCGCCCCGCTGGACCCCAAACACCTACTTCTCCACCTTTTCTTAGACTCTGACTACCCTTTAGTCTGGGCCAAGGGCACCACCCGCTTCGGAACCCACAGCGTCAAGATCGCCAAATGGTCCCCCAGTTTTAGCCCCACTGTCGACTCTTCAATCATCACGATGTGGATCACCCTCCCAAACCCCCTAGTCTGCTTTGCCCCCGCAACACTAAAGAGAATCGCCAGCTCTTTCGGATCCCTGGTGGCTATCGCCGAAGAAACTTGTACCCTCTCCAAAGGCAACTACACGAAGATCTGCATGGAGCTCGACCTGTTCTTAGACCCCCTACCCAGATTCAGATCTACCTCGGGGGACAGTCATACTTCAAAACTCTAGAGTATGAGAACAACATAATCTTCTTGAGGCACTGCCAGTCCAGAGGCCACCTCACATGACATTGTTTCAAGGCTCACCCGGATCTTAAGATGAAAGCCCCCCGCAAGCTGCGATCCCAGAAGATGACCCAAATCATTTCGCCAACCCCCATTCTCTCCCTTCCCAATTCTCACTCCCACTTCATAGACAGCGACAGCTTTCCCAAACCTCGATCCCCCCACCCTTCGGAGAAGGCCATCGCCCCCTTTGAGCCCCCGGGCATCCTACTCAACAACTAGTTCGACATCCTTAACTCCACCCCTCCTGACACTATTCGGAAGAGACCAAAACCCGGCTTGATCCTCCCCCCCGAGGTGAGCGAGAAGTATGCCAAACTGCACCCGACCAACGACACTTCTTCGAGCAGCAAAAGAGAGAATCAGATGGCTTTGATCGTCCATCTCGTCCCTCTCGCTTCATCGATACCCCCTTTCATCCCCGGAAGTGGTTTCGTGAACGACCCGGCGACGTTGAGCATAGTCCCGGCAGACAGGATTCATCAAGCCATAGAAGCAGATTTCCTGGACCCCGACAACCCTCTCTGCGCTCTGACCGAGATAGACAAAGAAGATGTCTCCTTCCCGAGGAAGGTAACCGGGAACTCTGCTCTCAGCACGTCAGAATCGGTGGATGACGCTACCGCAACACCACAGAGAGCCCTCAAAACCCCCTCAATATAATACCCAGTTTTCCAAATGAGGGTAATTTTGAAATTTTGAAATTATAATTATTATTTATTGATATTTATTTTATATTATGATTTTTGGTGATTTTTAATTAATTTTAAACTATTTAAAATTATGACTTATGATTTGGTGTCTTGCTAGTGTTTATTTCCAGACTGAGGGGTATTTTAGTCATTTTTATAATTTTAAGAATTATTTGGGATTATTATTTATTATTTAAATTTATTAGAATTTATGGGAATTTTTAGGAATTTATTTGAAATTGTTTGATTATGTTGACTTTTGACTAGTGTCGACTTTGTAGACCTACCTAGAAGCTAACCCTAGTTAGTGGGCCATGGTTCTGTCAAGTGACTCTAGTCTAACCTAGCCTAGCACTTGGTTTAAGTCATTTTAGCAAATAGGAATAGAAGTCATAAGTCATGACTTGTGGTTTTAGAACCTTGTTTAAGTTAATATACTTTTAGCTTTGTA
This sequence comes from Iris pallida, assembly GCA_029216955.1. Classification (NCBI taxonomy): domain Eukaryota; kingdom Viridiplantae; phylum Streptophyta; class Magnoliopsida; order Asparagales; family Iridaceae; genus Iris; species Iris pallida. The sequence continues at coordinate 6,082,001 of JANAVB010032619.1, read as the reverse complement.
GCTTGGCCCAAGGCCCAACTTTTGACTAAACCCTAACCCAAAGCCCTAGTGGCCGGCCACCCTATGCTTAGGGATTCCCCCCATATAAAATCCCTCTCAAAACTAGGGTTGCCTCTTTTCTTTAGGAAGAGTCCTAATTTCAAGGAGGTAAGTTTCATGCCATTTTAATTCTAGAGCCCCTTTCATATTCCTTTTTTCCTTCTAAATTGTTCCAATAGGACCTAATAGGCCTGCATTTACTGTTGTTGAGCTTCCATTTCAGTTTGAGGTAGATTTGGATTGATTGGTCATCAAGCAAGGAGCTAGGAAGAGGCTTTTTCTATTGAAGTTTCACAAAGAGGTATCTCCTTCATTTCTCCATGAAACTTCAGTTGGTTTTCATGTATAGGAACCCCTAAGTGTCCCCCCTAAGGTCAGTATTGGGTTCGTGTCCAGTGTTGAGTGATTCGTGTCCATTCTGGACACGTATCAGAATACTGGACTAGGTGTTCGACCATATGCCACAGAGGGCAGGTCGATCGAGTTATCCAGTTTTGTTTGAATAGGAAATAGGTTTTAGATATACCCTTTGGTTTCCTGTCCTTGTGTCCTTATTTTCGTGTCGTTCTGTGTCAGTTTGTTTGTGTGGACACGCGCGTGCACACGGCCGCGCGCTGCTACAGGGATCCCCTGCCTATCGGGCCCTGTAGCGGACACGACACGTAACTTTTGGACACGAAACTCGACACGAGGCTAGGGGCATGGACTGACACGCCATGTGTCAAGTCTCACGTGTCTCCGAGCCGTGTCGAGAGAGTTATTGATCCCACACGGGGATTGGCCTATGTCAGTGCACTGTATGTGTTTTTCTATGTGTTTCTTGCTGTGCACACGCCGTGTCGGCCTATAGGTGACACGAAATGATGTGTAGGGTTGTGCACGAGGGGTGTTTATATTTCCAAAGCTTTAGATTCATGATTATTTGTTTTGCTATTTTTTTTTCCCATTGAATCAATGTAATGTCTAATACTGTCAAATATTTCATGTACATTCCAGCTTTCCAAATTAATATTGTTAATGGTTTTAACCCTGTATTGATGATTAATTTCTGAGTTTTGGGTTTCTAAACATGTTTCCTACTCATTATCCTACCATGGTCACAACTTGGTGTTAAATTGATGAACTGTTATAGGTGTTGATGTGTGAAAGGTTATGAACTGTTTTCATTTTGAATGATTCTTAACTGGGTTGATCCTATCAGAGTTGTGGGTTAAATTTGAACTGAACTTAGAGATTTTAATGTTCCAGATTTATGTTAACTGGGACATTGCTACTGTCATTTAGAGATGTAGGCTGTTTTGATAAATTCCTTTTCCTATTAATAGATACTTGAATGTGTGTGGCTTGGGGAGTCCTGTCATATGGTTAATATGAAATCTGAGATTTGATCAATGAAATGATTTCCTTTCCTTGCTGCAATGTTAATGATAGATGAATACTTGAGAGTTAAAGGTTCCAGTTTTGATTATTGAAAGATTTTGAATGATACCTTATGAGATAGTTTCAAGTTCAATTTGTTTATGTGAAAACTGAGTTTGAAAGGGGAGGGGAATAGTGAATTGAATTCCTTTTTTCCCTTTTCTTCTTAAACTGAGCTTTAATTTCAGTTCCTATAACCTGAGAACATGTCTTAGTAATATAGGTTTACATGATAGCCTTGTTATTAAGGGTAACTGTATTGTAAACAGTCAAGATTGATTTTTGTGTTTTAGCATGAACCATGGTTGATTTTCCTTCACATTTACATCCTATTTTCAGTCCAGTGCACATACATGTTCTGTGCTTGTCCCCTTACTGTTCTCTGATTTTAATTCCTGCATGTTTAGGTGATCACTGTTTTGTATCACACACATGTTCCTCTCTCTTTACTGTTTCCTGCACACTATCTTGCACACACTGTCACAGTTTGCATACACTGTCACAGGTGACCCTCACCTATACACACACACACATGTTCCTCTATTTCTTACTGTTTTGTTTAATTCCTGCAAACACCCTTGACACACACTATTTTTTTTCCTGTGTACACATACACATGCATACCCTTCCTGTCATCTACATTCAAACAGGAAACTATTTTGTACAGTCCTAAACTCCCCTTATTACCATCCCCATTTCAGTCCACTATAGGTTGTCATTACATCAGTCCAATTTTGGCCTGTGTGATGGCTGTCCTTACTGCCCAATATCAGCCCATATGGCTGTCCTATTGACAGCCATTGAGTCCCCATGTTAGCCCACACTTGGACAGCCCCCAATCAGCCCATATGCCTTTGTGTGTTTGTGTTTTATTATGAAGCTATGATAATTTCCTATATTGTATCAAACCTGGGCATGTTAGGGATGAAAACTGAAAATCTGGAACTAGCTTTATGAATGTAAATCTGAGAATTTATGTTAGACTGAACTGAGTTTTAAGTTGGGTTAAAAACTGGAAATGGGACACATTTCACTGTTTTTCTGATAGCCTAGTTCAGTTCTCTTTCAGTCCAGTTTTAACACATTGTTCTCATTCACCCTACACACCCACATTTCATCATTCTCACCATGCCACACACTCATTTTTCCCATTGACACATGCCATGCCTCACATCACTCTCACTAGTACACACACTCACACACCCACACACATTTGAATTCATGTGCCCCCTCTCTTTACACATGTATATATATAATGTATTGAGATATATATATATATATATGGGTATCCTATATATATGTGTGTGCTGTTATATATATATTATATATGTATAAATGGTATACATATAGGTAGCCATGTGTATAAATACATAAATGTGTAATGTGATGGGTAATATGAAGGGATCAATGCAATTGCCTATGTGAATGTGATATATACATGTGAGTATGATGTATATAGCCTAATGTGGAATGCAATAGATATGGTATTTGCCTATTTACACCTCTCTCTAACCTCCTATGTGTATAGGTATATAGATGTAAACTTGTGGCCATACATGTTAAGTATAAATACTTGTGTAATGTAGATGGTTAGTTTTGTGCCATGTGTAGTGTAAACTCATAACTAGTGTTGATTCCTCTTTTCATGTACACCTCCATGTTCACACACACACATAGATCTACATGTTAGCTTCCTTTCTCTTATGAATAATATTGAATGTGATGGCTTGTGTTTGGCTTGTATAGCCTTGTGATTGGTGTGTGATTAATAGACTAGGTTTGGTTAGGCCTAGTGAGACTTATTAGACTTGTTTGGCTTAGGCTTGACCTAGTTTGACTAGTGTGGTTGACTAGAGTTGACCAAGTGTCGACTTTAGCCTAGTTTGACCTAGACAGCATGCAGATGCATTGTACATTTCATATATCACCCTCTGTATACATCTTGACTTGTGTTGCTCTAACTAGGAGTCAGGTACCTCATCTCGGACAGTATATTTACTTCAGACAGTCAGATACGAGGCGAGTACATTCTCTGATCGTTTCATACTTGTCACGATTTATATTCTCGCTCTAGATTACTTTTACTTGATGCTGCCATGTTATCATCACGGATTAGTACTATACGGATCTCTTCTTGGGATGTTATCCCCCTTAGCGGGCGCATCGGATACTTATGACATGTGTTTCATGTACATCATGTATTTCTTGCTTCTGCGTTATTCATGTACACTCATGTTCTCTCATGTTCTTACATGTACGTTCATGTACTCTCATGTTCTTTCATGTACGCTCATGTTTGCTCATGTGTCTCTTGTATAACCAAAACATCATGTTCGTAACGTAACTGGAATAGATCCTTGTGTACTGATTGTGGGTAGGGGTGAGTATAAATGGTCATGTGATTTACCCATCATGTTCACTCTGTTACTTTTTATGTACAATACAGCCTTATTGGCTGATGTCCTACATGTTCACTCATGTACATCATGTACAACCTAAGCCAATTACATGCCATCTCGTACTCTAAATCACTAGTCACTTACAGTTCTTACTTATCATGTATATATTTCCAGTTATCAAATATCTCTCCTGTTTTCATGTACATCTTCTTACAGCGTTTCATGTATTTTATTCTATTGTCTGCTTTATATTTCCTGCCATGATATGAACTGCATGAGATGTACTGTGCTCGCTCCCGTCCTGACTGGACCTGTTGAAAATTTTACAGAGGATGATGAGGAACCCTGCACCCCCTTACTTGGAGCTTGCCTAGATGACACTCGCGACCTGGACCCCTGGCGAGGTTCAGGCAGCTGCTCAGGATGATACCTTGTATAGAGTAGATAGCTTAGACTATTTCCTTTCATGTTTAGCTTATGTCATTGTTTCAGAGTTGTATATTGTAGAGATGTTGAGACTTGTATTTCATTTCTGTTGTACCTCAGTTGAGGATTTCCTTATCTATTTTATCGTACCATTTTCTATCTATAGATTGTGATTGAGTCATACCTCTGTGTTGGCCTCCTTATGGAGAGTATTCATATTATGTTAGTTATAGTTCATGGCCTAGAACAGCGTTCTACCGCCGACACTGCGGCGTAGGCTGGACGTTGTTACGTTCTCGTACCCTCACAGTGGGTGCGGGTCGTGACACATTTTTAGTGGTGGCCCATGCAGGTCGAGTTTATGTAGTGGTATTCGAACTAGAGTATCACTACAGCCTGCAGTAGGATCAGGATATTTTTGGAGGTACTCAATCACATTAGGAAAAACTCTTAATCAGATTCCTCTTATCTAAATTTGTTGCTTATTGACTTCCCTTGAAAATAAACTGTCCTCATTTAAATTTTCGCTTCATTCTCAGAAATTGCTTCTTGTTTTGATCTGACTTCATGATGGTTATGAAGACATGATCTTATCGCTCCGGTTCGGGGGATACTATTGAGAGGCTGGCCACCTCTCGTCCTGTTCATCAGGGCCTCGAGACCGCAGCTTCTGTTGTGCCGACTCAGGTTGGCGTTTCTGCTACACTGGAGGTGCACCTCTATCTGTACAGAGATTTTCTCCCGTCATTTTTGATTTCTCTCAGCAGCGGTGATTCATGCAGCATCAGCAGCAGACCAAGGGAAACTAGTAGGGCGAGCTATCGTCAGGACAGTCAAGGATGCACAGGCCGTTGGAGATCTAGTTACAGGTTTCGTTCTTTTGATTTCATTTCCGCAATTGCCTCTTTTAGCTGTCTTGAAATTCGATTCTCCCTGTTCCTTGTTGATTTATCAATTTTTTGTCCTGTTGTTTTTGGTGTTATGTTGATTTCCTTCTGAGATAAATCATATGGGCTAGGTCACCTAAATCATGGGATCTAGAATCTTCGATGGTTGTGTTAGTTGGCATAGTGAGGACATGTAGTCAGATTTTGGATGTATTTCTCGGGTATAGGAATTTAAGGTTTTCGCCGTCGCATGCGGCAGTGCGAAAATTTTAAATACCATGAACCTAAGGGAACGTACCTTAGTCGAGGACTCTGTGATTATCGTAGCCTTGCTCACTAACACGACGAAGATTCTGAGTATCATGATTTTGGACAGACGCATATGATTATCTGACGGTATGTTTGAGACTTTGATTGTGGGGTGTTTGACCTAGGAGGACTACTACCATTTTAATTTCGAGGACAAAATTTTTATAAGGTGGGTAGGATTGTAACACCCAGTTTTCCAAATGAGGGTAATTTTGAAATTTTGAAATTATAATTATTATTTATTGATATTTATTTCATATTATGATTTTTGGTGACTTTTAATTAATTTTAAACTATTTAAAATCATGACTTATGATTTGGTGTCTTGCTAGTGTTCATTTCCAGACTGAGGGGTATTTTAGTCATTTTTATAATTTTAAGAATTATTTGGGATTATTATTTATTATTTAAATTTATTAGAATTTATGGGAATTTTTAGGAATTTATTTGAAATTGTTTGATTATGTTGACATTTGACTAGTGTCGACTTTGTAGACCTACCTAGAAGCTAACCCTAGTTAGTGGGCCATAGTTAGGTCAAGTGACTCTAGTCTAATCTAGCCTAGCACTTGGTTTAAGTCATTTTAGCAAATAGGAATAGAAGTCATAAGTCATGACTTGTGGTTTTAGAACCTTGTTTAAGTTAATATACTTTTAGCTTTGTAGCTTGGCCCAAGGCCCAACTTTTGACTAAACCCTAACCCAAAGCCCTAGTGGCCGGCCACCCTATGCTTAGGGATTCCCCCCATATAAAATCCCTCTCAAAACTAGGGTTGCCTCTTTTCTTTAGGAAGAGCCCTAATTTCAATGAGGTAAGTTTCATGCCATTTTAATTCTAGAGCCCCTTTCCTATTCCTTTTTTCCTTCTAACTTGTTCCAATAGGACCTAATAGGCCTGCATTTACTGTTGTTGAGCTTCTATTTCAGTTTGAGGTAGATTTGAATTGATTGGTCATCAAGCAAGGAGCTAGGAAGAGGCTTTTTCCATTGAAGTTTCACAAAGAGGTATCTCCTTCATTTCTCCATGAAGCTTCAGTTAGTTTTCATGTATATGAACCCCTAAGTGTCCCCCTAAGGTCAGTATTGGGTTCGTGTCCAGTGTCGAGTGATTCGTGTCCATTCTGGACACGTATCAGAACACTGGACTAGGTGTTCGACCATATGCCACAGAGGGCAGGTCGATCGAGTTATCCAGTTTTGTTTGAATAGGAAATAGGTTTTAGATCTACCCTTTGGTTTCCTGTCCTTGTGTCCTTATTTTCGTGTCGTTCTGTGTCAGTTTGTTTGTGTGGACACGCGCGTGCATACGACCGCGCACTGCTACAGGGATCCCCTGCCTATCGGGCCCTGTAGCGGACACGACATGTAACTTTTGGACACGAAACTCGACACGAGGCTAGGGAAATGGACTGACACACCATGTGTCAAGTCTCACGTGTCCCCGAGCCGTGTCGAGAGAGTTATTGATCCCACACGGGGATTGGCCTATGTCAGTGCACTGTATGTGTTTCTCTATGTGTTTCTTGCTGTGGACATGCCGTGTCGGCCTATGGGTGACACGAAATGATGTGTAGGATTGTGCACGAGGGGTGTTTATATTTCCAAAGCTTTAGATTCATGATTATTTGTTTTGCTATTTCTTTTTCCCATTGAATCAATGTAATGTCTAATACTGTCAAATATTTCCTGTACATTCCAGCTTTCCAAATTAATATTGTTAATGGTTTTAACCCTGCATTGATGATTAATTTCTGAGTTTTGGGTTTCTAAACATGTTTCCTACTCATTGTCCTGCCATGGTCACAACTTGGTGTTAAATTGATGAACTGTTATAGGTCTTGATGTGTGAAAGGTTATGAACTGTTTTCATTTTGAATGATTCTTAACTGGGTTGATCCTATCAGAGTTATGGGTTAAATTTGAACTGAACTTGGAGATTTTAATGTTCCAGATTTATGTTAACTGGGACATTACTACTGTCATTTAGAGATGTAGGCTGTTTTGATAAATTCCTTTTCCTATTAATAGATACTTGAATGTGTGTGGCTTGGGGAGTCCTGTCATACGGTTAATATGAAATCTGAGATTTGATCAATGAAATGATTTCCTTTTCCTTGCTGCAATGTTAATGATAGATGAATACTTGAGAGTTAAAGGTTCTAGTTTTGATTATTGAAAGATTTTGAATGATACCTTATGAGATAGTTTCAAGTTCAATTTGTTTATGTGAAAACTGAGTTTGAAAGGGGAGGGGAATAGTGAATTGAATTCCTTTTTCCCCTTTTCTTCTTAAACTGAGCTTTAATTTCAGTTCCTATAACCTGAGAACATGTCTTAGTAATATAGGTTTACATGATAGCCTTGTTATTAAGGGTAACTGCATTGTAAACAGTCAAGATTGATTTTTGTGTTTTAGCATGAACCATGGTTGATTTACCTTCACATTTACATCCTTTTTTCAGTCCAGTGCACATACATGTTCTGTGCTTGTCCCCTTACTGTTCTCTGATTTTAATTCCTACATGTTTAGGTGATCACTGTTTTGTATCACACATATGTTCCTCTCTCTTTACTATTTCCTGCACACTATCTTGCACACACTGTCACAGTTTGCACATACTGTCACAGGTGACCCTCACCTATATACACACACACATGTTCCTCTATTTCTTACTGTTTTGTTTAATTCCTGCAAACACCCTTGACACACACTATTTTTTTTCCTGTGTAGACATACACATGCATACCCTTCCTGTCATCCACATTCAAACAGGAAACTATTTTGTACAGTCCTAAACTCCCCTTATTACCATCCCCATTTCAGTCCACTATAGGTTGTCATTATATCAGTCCAGTTTTGGCCTGTGTGATGGCTGTCCTTACTGCCCAATATCAGCCCATATGGCTGTCCTATTGACAGCCATTGAGTCCCCATGTTAGCCTACACTTGGACAGCCCCCAATCAGCCCATATGCCTTTGTGTGTTTGTGTTTTATTATGAAGCTATGATGATTTCCTATGTTGTATCAAACCTGGGCATGTTAGGGATGAAAATTGAAAATCTGGAACTAGCTTTAAGAATGTAAATCTGAGAATTTATGTTTGACTGAACTGAGTTTGAAGTTGGGTTAAAAACTGGAAATGGGACACACTTCACTGTTTTTCTGATAGCCTAGTTCACTTCTCTTTCAGTCCAGTTTTAACACATTGTTCTCATTCACCCTACACACCCACATTTCATCATTCTCACCATGCCACACACTCATTTTTCCCATTGACACATGCCATGCCTCACATCACTCTCACTAGTACACACACTCACACACCCACACACATTTGAATTCATGTGCCCCCTCTCTTTACACATGTATATATATAATGTATTGAGATATATATATATATATGGGTATCCTATATATATGTGTGTGCTGTTATATATATATTATATATGTATGAATGGTATACATATAGGTAGCCATGTGTATAAATACATAAATGTGTAATGTGATGGATAATGTGAAGGGATCAATGCAATTGCCTATGTGAATGTGATATATACATGTGAGTATGATGTATATAGCCTAATGTGGAATGCAATAGATATGGTATTTGCCTATTTACACCTCTCTCTAACCTCCTATGTGTATAGGTATATAGATGTAAACTTGTGGCCATACATGTTAAGTATAAATACTTGTGTAATGTAGATGGTTAGTTTTGTGCCATGTGTAGTGTAAACTCATAACTAGTGTTGATTCCTCTTTTCATGTACACCTCCATGTTCACACACACACATAGCTCTACATGTTAGCTTCCTTTCTCTTATGAATAATATTGAATGTGATGGCTTGTGTTTGGCTTGTATAGCCTTGTGATTGGTGTGTGATTAATAGACTAGGTTTGGTCAGGCCTAGTGAGACTTATTAGACTTGTTTGGCTTAGGCTTGACCTAGTTTGACTAGTGTGGTTGACTAGAGTTGACCAAGTGTCGACTTTAGCCTAGTTTGACATAGACAGCATGCAGATGCATTGTACATTTCATATATCACCCTCTGTATACATCTTGACTTGTGTTGCTCTAACTAGGAGTCAGGTACCTCATCTCGGACAGTACATTTACTTCAGACAGTCAGATACGAGGCGAGTACATTCTCTGATCGTTTCATACTTGTCACGATTTATATTCTCGCTCTAGATTACTTTTACTTGATGCTGTCACGTTATCATCACGGATTAGTACTATACGGATCTCTTCTTGGGATGTTATCCCCCTTAGCGGGCGCATCGGATACTTATGACATGTGTTTCATGTACATCATGTATTCATTGCTTCTGCGTTATTCATGTACACTCATGTTCTCTCATGTTCTTACATGTACGTTCATGTACTCTCATGTTCTTTCATGTACGCTCATGTTTGCTCATGTGTCTCTTGTATAACCAAAACATCATGTCCGTAACGTAACTAGAATAGATCCTTGTATACTGATTGTGGGTAGGGGTGAGTATAAATGGTTATGTGATTTACCCATCATGTTCACTCTGTTACTTTTCATGTACAACACAGCCTTATTGGCTGATGTCCTACATGTTCACTCATGTACATCATATACAACCTAAGCCAATTACATGCCATCTCGTACTCTAAATCACTAGTCACTTACAGTTCTTACTTATCATGTATATATTTCCAGTTATCAAATATCTCTTCTGTTTTCATGTACATCTTCTTACAGCGTTTCATGTATTTTATTCTATTGCCTGCTTTATATTTCCTGCCATGATATGAACTGCATGAGATGTACTGTGCTCGCTCCCGTCCTGACTGGACCTGTTAAAAATTTTACAGAGGATGATGAGGAACCCTGCACCCCCTTATTTGGAGCTTGCCTAGATGACACTCGCGACCTGGACCCCTGGCGAGGTTCAGGCAGCTGCTCAGGATGATACCTTGTATAGAGTAGATAGCTTAGACTATTTCCTTTCATGTTTAGCTTATGTCATTGTTTCAGAGTTGTATATTGTAGAGATGTTGAGACTTGTATTTTATTTCTGTTGTACCTTAGTTGAGGATTTCCTTATCTATTTTATCGTACCATTTTCTATCTATAGATTGTGATTGAGTCATACCTCTGTGTTGGCCTCCTTATGGAGAGTATTCATATTATATTAGTTATAGTTCATGGCCTAGAACAGCGTTCTACCGCCGACACTGCGGCGTAGGCTGGGCGTTGTTACGTTCTTGTACCCTCACAGTGGGTGCGGGTCGTTACACTCAACAAGAAAAAAAATACGCCCTAGAGCCCACAGCCATGACCACTCGGTCGGCCACAAAGCTCAACACCCACCCCCTCCACAAACACTCCAATGCCTAACATCCTCTCGTAGAATGTTAGAGGGCTGGCCAACAAACCTATCTTTAGAAGAATAATAAGCCTCAAGAAAATCCACCGAATCGATATTTTGATCATCATTGAACCCAAAATCCCCTAAAGAAAACTCAAATCCATAAAACTTCAACTCGGCTTCCCGTCCGCTGTTACCGGGTGCCATGACATCTAGATCCTCTTTGTCGTCGAATGCAGATTCGGTATCGTGAACGACTCCAAACAGGCACTTTCCTGCTGGGTGGAACACCCCTCCCTTAAGTCCCGAGCCCTTATCTCCACCGTTCACGGCAGCTGCGACCTCTCCGAGCACAAGATCCTCTGGGACACCCTCTTGGACACCCACCAACACCTCAATAACCTTCTGTGGCTCTGCCTTGGAGATTTCAACATGATATCGCGCCGAAAGAAGAAATCTGGGGGGCGCCCTCCCCCCAGTCGGCGATGAACGACTTTAACACTTTCATCTTCAATGCCTACTTGTCCCCTCTTTCGTTCTCCGACAATGCTTTTAACTGGTGTAATATGCAAGAAGGCGCCCGAAGACAATACTCCCATCTAGATCGAGCACTGGTCGACAACCAGTGGTTTGACTTGGATCTCATCTCAAACCTCTCTCACCTTAACACCACCGATTCGGATCATTCCCCTCTCCTAATAGAAATCAGCAGCAACTGTACCCAGATCAAAAAACCTTTCAGCTTCCTGAGCTTCTGGAGCCACCACCCATATTTCAGGAACATCGTGGCCTCCGCCTGGAGATCGACAAGTAACCCTGACCCCCTCATCCGCGTAGTAGCAAAGCTCAAAGCCACCAGGGTTGCTTTATCGTCTTGGAGCAGATTCGCTTTTGGGAATATTTTCCAAGCAATCAAGACAGCTGAGGATGACATAACTCGTGCTGAGATCTTGTTCGCATCGAACAGTTCGCCGGAAGCCCGTACCGTAATGAACCCTACCAAGGCGCTTCTCCAGTCTAGGTTGAAGGTCGAGACGAAATTTTGGAAGCAGAAAGCCAGATTGACCTGGGACTCCGAGGGTGATAGAAATTTTGGCTTCTTTCACCCTTGCGTCGAGGGCCGCAGAAATCAGCTCAATCTTCACCAAATCTCCGACGAGAACGACATCCTTCTCAAAGACCAAAAAAGCATCAACATGGCAGCCGCCAACTTCTACACCAAACTATTCTCCAAAATGGATGTCGTTAAGGATGAGGCATTCCTGGCCAAGGTCCCCAGCCTGATCAGCGAACAGGAGAATGTACTACCGTTGACCCCCCTCCCCGGAGGAAGTCAAGTCGACTGTCTGGACCCTGGACGAACACATCGCTCCCGGGCCAGACGGTTTCTCTGGAGTCTTCTTCCATTCTTGTTGGGATATCATGAGATCAGACTTACACGAAGCCGCAGTGGCATTCTTCCAAGGCGCTGGCTACCCCAAATCCATCTCCCGGGCCAACCTTATCCTGATCCAAAAAAAATAACCTGGAGTCCTTCAACGACTTCAGACCGATCAGTTTATGCACCTTCACCAATAAAATCATCTCCAAGATCATCGTGACCCGCATGTCCATACTTCTTTCCAAGATCATTTCTGAGGAGCAAAGCGGCTTCGTTCCCGGACGAAATATCATCGACAGCATCTTGCACGCTCAGGAAATGATCACTCGCATAAAATTCCCATCCAGGGGGGAAACATCGCCATCAAACATGATATGGAGAAAGCCTATTATCATCTGGATTGACAATTCATGATTTGGGTGTTCAGGGCCTTCGGGTTTTCGGAGACTTGGATAGACATAATCTTCAGATCTATAAGCAGCTGTTGGTTCTCCACGGTCATCAACGGGCATGCCGACGATTTCTTCAGATCCAGCCATGGGGTCCGGCAGGGGGACCCTCTATCCGCCACCATCTTCATCATTGCCGCAGAAGTGCTCAAAAGAAACCTAAACAACATGGCGAACACCCCCAGATTCCATCACTATCATACCACCACGGGCTGTCCTCTTATCACTCATCTGGCCTATGCTGATGACATCATTATCTTCTCTTCTGGTGACATCAGGTCGGTGGAGGTGGTCTGCAGCACGCTCAAAAAATATACCAGATGCTCAGGAAAACGCATTAACGTTGACAAAAGCGTCATCTATACCCACCACAAAGCCGACTGGAGCCACTCGACCACCCTCGCCAACCTGACCTCCTTCTCCACTGCCTACCCGCCGTTCTTCTACCTGTGATGCCTGCTGGTGTACGGGAAATCGAATTCGGGCATCTTTGAGGGTCCGGTGAACAAAATCAAAAGAAAAATCGAGGGATGGCAGAACGTCACCCTTTCCCCGGGAGGCAAGATGATCCTTATCAAGCATGTCCTATCCTCCGTCCCCATCTACACCCTGGCCGTGTGCTCCCCCCAAGAAGGTCCTTTCCTCGGTCGAGACCCTTTTCGCCAACTTCTTCTAGGGACATCTTGACAGCAAGGACAAGCACCACTGGGCCAGCTGGGATACTATGGTCAAACCCACCGATGCGGACGGACTTGGCTTTACCAGATTAGCACACATCATTAACGCCTGCTCAATAAAGTTGTGGTGGAAGCTTCGAACGGACAACTCCATCTGGACTAGGTTCATGAAGGCCAGATATTTCTAATATTCTTACCCCGTGACAGTCGTCGCCAACAATCGATCCGCTGCATCCTGGCACCGTATCCTCCACGGCCGCCACCTCGCTGAACCCTTTATCATCGAGAACCCCGATACCCTGAAGTGGTCCCCCACCACCGATAGAACCTTCATGATGGCCTCTGCCAGGACGACGGCGAGAGGCACTGACTCACCATCACCGTTGATCGCTCCTTTTTGACACCCCTGCATCCCCAACAAATGGTCGATCCTCATCTGGAGAGCCTACCATCGGAAGCTACCTACCGATGACTCCCTCACCTCCATCGGCTATAGCCTGGCGTCTAAGTGCCATTGCTGCACTTCGCACCAATCAGAAACTACAGAACACATCCTACTCGTCGGTGGTCTCGCCACTCAGTTGTGGTCCAACCTTTTTCGTTGCTGCAGCCAGGTTCTCTATATTGGGTGCTTCAACGATCTTCTTACCAGCTGGGGCTCCTCTCATGGGCATCAGATCGTCGCAGCCGTCGAAATTTGGGTGCTCTGGAAGAACAAAAAAAATTTAGGTACGGAGGTCACCAATACACCCCATTCAGCTGTTCAGGTAAGCCCTCCGGTAGTGTCTCCGAATTAGCAGACGCTGCTTACACACCCCAAAAAGTTTTTGGATGGCGCTGTCCGAGTACGACTGGCAAGATTTTTGGTTGCACCCGGTCTATTTCGGTTTTGGTTTTTTGGTTTCGTTTCGTGCTTGGCGCGTTTACTTGTATAGGCTTCGACATTTTGCGCATGATACATCAATAACATTCCTTTGTTCCAATATATATATATATATATATATATATATATTACGGTTTCCACTTCTTAATGGTGCTTGGAGGTATGCCTCCAAGGGGGCTCGAACTCGCGCCACTGCGCCGGGGTGCTCCACCGTTCCCAACGGGCTACGGCCACTGGGACATATATATATATATATATATATATATATATATATATATATATATATATATATATATATATATATATTTTATATATATATATATATATATATATATATATATAAGAATTTTAAATAGAAAATATTTTAGAGATATATTTTTGGTATATCATTTAGGATATTTTCAGAAAAAAAGGATAAAAAAAAGGAAACAAAAACAAATACTTGCTACTGTTCCCGCCGGGAACAGTATGTGTAAGAACCCGACCCTAGTTCAACAAAAAATCCAACTAATCCCTAGAAAGTCCTGCATAACTGATCCAATAAAATCCAGATTTAAATCAGTAATCCCATATCGAGTACTTCTATGTAAAATATTAATCAAATCTAAAAAAAATAAAAAACTGATATTCTTATAAATATCGATCGACTATATCCCTATTTTGAGTTGATTTTCAAGAGAACCCTTCGAAATCAACCTGGCCCTACTCCGATGTGTTCGCCTGACCTAGGCGAGCCTGCCCAACCGTATGCCACCACTACAGATCACCGCCGACCAAACCACAACGTGCGGAAAAGCAGCCACCACGAGTAGTAGTGACAGAATCAACAAAAGCAATGGTGGCAGCAAGCCGATTTTGTGACAATCTTTCTCCCCCATTGGTCCATCATTTTACGAACCAATTTCTCTGGTACATAGAAAAACTAACCCTCTTAACTTCCCTTCAAGTATTTTTCTTTATTTTGCACTGTATGCGTTGTAAATCGAGTTCCAAAATCGAGAAAAAACTCAACTTTTTGGTACAAAAAACTATCCCGAAACTCTAACTTGGAAGCCAATTTGTGGACCGAATATCGAGGAATTATAAAATCTACTTTAATAATATTGTAGACAACCTGATCGAGATCAAAACTCTATTTTTAGTTTTTATTCCAGATACTTATTTTCTATTCTAAATTAGTTCCAAAATGGAAAAAAGTAGTTTTTAAAATTCAAGAAAACTCCGATACAGAGTCCGTCCCGTCAAATCGGACGACTTGATCGCAAACCAGTTGCTTCAAAAGGTGCGTATGGACTTCATGCACATGTGGGACTTGACAGAACTCGAATTGGTTGTACGTGTGCAACGAATTCGAGACATATCCGTCAAAAACCACCTTATCACTAATTTTGTTAATTAATCAATTACTTCATGCACGCTCATCACATCATGACAAAACTTGCTCCATTGGACTTATATCATTTTTTTGGTCCTGTGAGCCAAGTTTGGTCTGATTATGAGACAGTTGACCAGATCGCTGTATTGCGGGCCCCACGATTCGTTTAATGGACAATTTTGTGCATGACTCATCGAAATCTAAAATTGGACATATCGTTGAGTTCGTATTAAAAAAATGGACTTGTAGGCATATAATTTGTTGACTTCAGAGACCATAGGATTTGGCACACTTTTTGGAGCAAAGTAGGTCCAACGGCGGACACCGTTTTGACCCAAAATTAATATTTTGCCCCAGTGTCTAAGATTGGACTTATTGGTAACCTATCTTAGCTATTTATTTTATTCTGGGACTAATGGTGATGTCCATTTTAACATCCAGATATGTTTGCGGAAGTCTGACTGTTGCTACTTCCATTGGTTTGACGAGTTTATCTGCGGAACGTTGTCTAATCATTGCACAACCTCCAGGCAAGTATACCTTGCCAAGCAGTACTTTTTATTTTTAATTTATTATTTATTTATATATTTTATGGACGTAGGGTTAATTGATACTTAGTGTCTGATTATTATTTAGGTGTAGATATCTATTTATAGATATCGAATATCAACACTAGGCACGACGATATGTTAAATTCATGTCCATTGACACAATAGATCACATGATACGGAAACGATGGATGCTGATGATATGATACAGAGTCTAAAATAAGATATTCGTGGCTATTGACTCTTTATAGCATGTAGCACTAGCTCGCATGACTTGTATTGGTACATGATTCATACTTGACTTGACTGGATAGTTCTAGAGCATGGGGTAGGAAGGACTCTACCAAAGTACCCGACCATCATGACTCATGATTTTGTCTCCTTAATTATGGTTTGGTTATTTTCGTGTGCCCCGATCTCTTAGCAGAGCCTTGGAGTTGTTTAATGTTCACTCATTGGTATCACGACACGGTGCCATGAGTGATTAACTGTTTGGTTGGGCCTGGTATAGGATTGTCCACAACTGTATTTTACACTTAGATGATTATGGTAGTTACCCCTCATTATATAAATATTTTTTACTATTACTTGGCATGTATATTATTTACCTTGTTACGTCCCTATGAGGACTTGGTGAGCTCTCCAGGTAGTTGGTTGTGCAGAGATAGTTTGCTGATCAAGGAGGTATTGTTTTTCTGATTCAGGTATTTTCGTGATTTTATATTTTATCTATTACTTGCATTTGGCTATTTAGCCTAGTTTATAGACCTATATTGTTCTTCGAGTGTACTCAAACATATATGTTATTGGACTGCAGACCATGACGCATATTGTTTATTCTTTATATTATATATTCTATGGATTGAGATAGATATATGTTAGTTGATTTGATATGTAGATTTGGAAAACCAAGACAACTTATACGTATTCGAGCTGGGCTAGAGTCCGCTTGATACGTAGCTGGCATGTATATGTATCCTACACTTATATATTTTAGGACTGGACGTTACACAATCTACATGGAGTATGAATAACAAGAATAAACAATGTGTGTCATGGTTTGTAGTCTACTAACATATATGTTCAAATAAACTAGTAAGAACAAAATGAATTTATCAAATCTAGGCAATATAACAAATAATGTTAGGAATATAAATATAAAATACAGGAGAAGATTAACAATACCACTAGTGAAACCTAAAACTTGGAGACACAATCAACAAATATTCATCTATCTATAATAGCCGCTCAACAAATACCTAGAATGATCACCAGGTCCCCAGAAGGGACGCAGCAATATACATAATATATATGCCTAACTACCAGTATAATCATTCAAAAAATAAAAACAAGAAATATATGATGTACTACTACTAGCCGGTCTATGTGTACATGCAATCCAGGGCAACTCTAGTACTCTTGGGATGACACGACTCAAGTACATGGGTTGCACTTTATCGAGTCGCTCGCAAAGGCTCACTGGGTAGTACTCATCTTGAGTTACTAGTAAATACACAAGTACCCGGGTAGCGCTAGTCTCGAGGCAATAGCGACACAAACACAAACATAGATGATTGTCCTTACCATCCATGCAACTACGAAAAATTAGGTCTATGTCAATTATAATCACAGGAGTACCAACTATCCATAAGAGAAGTGATACAAACGGGAATCATAATGGTAAAAAGTAAATAAGAGAATTCTAAGCTACTATGCATAAAACCTCGTGTCAAAGTCGGTGTCAACAGAACAATAGATACACTACTAATAAACAAATTATGGAAACAAAAATAACTAATCAAAATAATTAAATATCCATAAAAAATATAATCATGACATACTGTAACAGATGGCAATGTATATTTACCTGGCTTTGCAAGTTGTAGACTAAGAGATGGCCCCATATCCAAGTTCGGACAATCTATTTATGAATTAGCAATGTCAATATGTTAATGAACCAATGAATATTCTATCACTCGGGTTATTCTATATCTACGTTATATCCTAACTCTATTGGTGATATATCTATAGCAATATTCATGTTTTTATGAATAATCGTAAAAACATGTCATATAGTCTATCCACTACTTGTAACTAATACAACACCTGTTAGATTTATTTAATAAATTTTGGGGTTGAAGTATGTCAAAGGCCTTCGTGTCTGCTTTCCAAGACAAACAGATTGCATTTTCGTGTCAGAAAGCTCCTAAAATCGCAAAAATGCCCAAACACATTCATTTTTTGGACACTTGATCTCAAATAATTTTTTGGATTACTAATTTATATATTTGGAAATCTAACTTTGAGACTTCCGTAAAAAATAGAGAACTAATCGAAGTCATTAGTTGGGAGTTATGGCCTTCCTAAGTTGCTATGGCTGCTGAACATGAAGCCAAATACTATGACGAATTTGGACTATTTTGGATAAAAAATACATGTATGCTTATCAAAGAAGCATGGGAAAGTTACACACATCCCGCGCTACGGACAACTAGATGTAGAGCTGAAAAGTGCATCCCTATGAGGAGTAAACTCTGTACACACAAAATTGGTGCAATGAGATGACTAGACTCATGCGCCTAAAAGTTATTGCACAGTACTGAAAGCGCATAAAAGAAGATTTTTTTATTGATATTCATGGTTACAATACATTGGAAATCTATTACATAAGTGGATTTTCATTGATATTCATGATTACATAAAGAATCTACTACAAAATTGGGCCTGCCTTAATTATTTAAGATAGGCGCAGCTCTTTCCTTGGCTATGTGTATGAGCCATTGGTAGCATGCGCAGCCCATCTGCCACGTGGATTAGACGCTGGTAGCATGCACAGCTCATCTGCCATGTGAATGAGGTGCTGGTTGAACAGGTTTTGGATTGGCAATCAATCCAAACCCGGTAATCAACGTCGGGGTACAGTGAAGTCTCTGGCATGAAGTGAGGAATAGGAACAAACGAATAAGTTTTTCCCCGAAAGCACCCCTATTTATAGGCTATGCACAGTCAAGCCCATGCATCAAGTGGTAGACAGTCAAAGGCTATAAATTAATAGAATGAACCTTGAATTTATGGCAATGAATCTGCCATATTTAATTTTTGACCAAGTCCCGATCAAAAGTCATCATTATTCGAGCCCCACACAGTGGCAAAATTTTGGAAGTTTGACCCAAGGGCCCCAAAGGCGCAGGCTCCAGAAGCGCAGCATCCTAGAGCATAGTGCCCCAAAGGCACAACATCCAAAAGCACAGCCTCCCGGAGCACAGTGTCCCAAAGGCACAGCCTTCTGGAGCAGAGTGCCCGAAAGGCACAACATCCAAATGCGCAGCCTCACGAGCACAGAGCCAAGTCATCACTTCAGCATTTATGGCACGCTGACACATTTTTCAGCCGACAATTGTCAGATATCAACTGTTATTTGTCAGTTGTCAGATGTCAAGTATCCGTTGTAAACTTTGACAAAGAGTACAACACTCAAAAAAAGCAATCTCTTTGGCACTCAAAGCGTAGCTTCCGCAATACTTAAAGTAGTGTTCAAACAGCGCAGCATCTACAACACTCAAGTGCATAGCTCTCATAGAATCCATAAAGTGCAGAACTTATTGATAGATGCCACGCGGCCATCAAAGGTGCAGTGTCTCCCAGGCACAGTCAAATCCGATCAGTTAAAATAAATAAGATATTTGAGCAATATACACACAAGATGTGCGATTGACTCAGTCATGCCTATGAACGAGTGCCAACCACCCAAGATCTCAGCAATAAACGAATATCAACAACTGCCACGTGTCAGCTCATCTGCAGCCTAACAGTGTATTTACAACAGATTTAGTTCTACCTTCATGCGCACATCGCTCCTGCACACTGAAAACCAATGTGCGCATCATATATGTGCGCATGGGTTAGTTTTCTCATCAGCCTATGAAAAGAAGGAGCCTTCCTTCATTTCATCTCTCCAGCCCAGATTATCCACATAGAGAATCCAGATAGTCAGATTATTTTTTTCTCGTCAACGGAGTAAGCGAACCACTATAGCGTTCGATCTCCACGGTCACACTTTTCCAGAATCAATTTGTACTTAAAATTCCTGTTTAGGACTTCTCTTATACTTTTTTCATTCGATCAATACAAAAAGTTCTTACAAATTTTATCCATGGCAAAGAAAGTGGCGACTCTGTTGTGGACTTCCTTCTTTTCCAATGAGATGGTAGTGACATAATCTGACGACGCTAAGCTCGAGTCCTCTCAAAAAATACAAGTCGTTCGCTTCGATCAACAAGCTTTTGAGGACTTGCTCTCTGAAGACAGCGTAAGTCCTTCAAAGCGGCTAGCAAAGCCGAAGAAGACTTGCCGAACCTGGGTGCCTAAGAGCACTTTGCCCTACAGTTCAGTTGAAGGAGATGCGCCTTAAGTATTCCAGAATCTCTGCATACTCAACACACCTGCATAGGCTGTCACGGTTGCCCCTTAGTTAGCGCATGGGTCTGAGAAGCACAGTGTCGATTGCCATCCTCAATCCATACATCCCTATTTAAAGGCACAACATCAGAGGAAGGGTGTATCCCCTCTTCCATGCACATAGCCTACGATACTGGAAAGGTGCTCTTTTTTTGACAGAATTACTTGCCCACTTGACAAGAAAATTTTGGATTCTGAGTACTATACGCCTTCAAGGGCAAGTATGAAGAAGTCCAAAGCAATATATGCCATACGCACTTAACGTGCTACTCCGACAGCAAGCCAGAAGTTTGTATTGACAGTAATGGGCATGGCTGACTACAAGCTGTACAGAACTAACTTATGTGCTACTGCACCCAGAAAGGGTCAGTTCTCAAAGTCTCCATGTAACTTGGGTGTATTTCATACGCAAGAACCAGGCAAGAGGGCAAGTACTGTGATGACACACTCATATGCACAGTTCGACGGAGTACGTGAAGTGGGTCTGCCTCGTAAATAGTCTACCACCAATGACCTAATTGTATCTTATACGCTAAAATTAGGTCAGGGAGCGCATCATTCGTATGTACACCCATGCGCCCAACTCGATTGTGCATATGAAGTAGGTGTCAATGTGAATTACTCTTCACATGATTTACGTAACGTAATTAATCACAAATGTAAAATGGAAGAGATGATCATTACGAACAATATGCTTGTTCAAGGGCATGCTTGTGCTAACATCATCATCAACTACTACTATAATAAGACAGCAGCATCTCCACCAACAAGGCAGTTTGTGTTCTAACGACTACAACCAGCAACGCTCGTCCGATAGCGTCTCGGAAATAGGGTGCCGATAGAAGATGAGGACGAACTTCTTGTTGCCTCGTGCTATGCTATATGGTACTCGCCTTCCCTAAGAAAGAATTCCAAGAACCCTTCCGTCTCTACTAGTGCATCAAAAAGTCAGCCCCGAGGCAGCAAGTTAGTTGTGACTAGTAATGGGGTATTCCCACACACCCAGTCAAAAACTAAGTCTTCCTTAGAGGAGACAGCTATTTCATCAGCAGATCGGGCATGGGGTAGTAAATTCTCGATATTCTATGACAACCTGCCATTTCAACCAGACAAGGTTTCGCACAAGACTGATACTGATACATTTGGGGGTGTCATCAACAGGCTAGGGATAGTTATCTCTTGGATTACGAAGACGACACCAATCTGCCTATCTTTCTCCAGGACAGCAAGCTCAAGGGTCCAAACCAGAGAGCGAGAGGTCCACATCACTGTCCACTTTCTCTCTTCTGATGTCAGTGTATATGATAAGGGGTGATAACCCAGGAAGTAGCAAAGGGTCAAACCACCAACAACGTATAGAGGTCCTCGAGGTAGGTCACTAGATATTAAGCGAATCCATGCAGGCTTTGACCTAGTTGGTCTTAGAGCTCAAGGATAGGTTACCCCAAGGACTCCGCTCCAACAAACCAAGACCTGAACACGAACGGGAAGTCTAATGCACCCTCACATGTGCCACCTGTCACATCCCGATTCTGCAGAGTTTTTTCGTCTTCGCTTTGGACTCTGTGTAACCATTTGTCCTCATTTGGGCATGATGCCATACAAGCCTAAGTTGTCCTTGCACAATGCCAAGACAAGTACAATAACAAAATAGACAAAATAGATAATAATGCAGTGGAACATAATGCAGATATTTGAAACTAACAGCGGACACATTGCAGAATATAACTGAACATAATGATAGAAGAAAGAAATTCTATTGATATCTTTTGAACATATTATAAGGCTCTTATTGTCTCTCTGATACATATCATACTTGTCTTATATTCTCTCAAAAACTTTACAGAAATACAATGATCTCGTTCCATACACTACATCCCTTTATATACAAAATCAACTCTTGCAACAGATGACCGTCTTTTAAACAAAAAACCTATCTTTTTGCATATCTTCTGATTTTTGGCTCCTGAAGATGAGGCTCAGGCTATCGCTTTGGATTATTCATTTCATCCAACTTGCACCTGTAGGCCAGCTGTGGGGGGTCAGTACATCAACGTACTATTGATGTGAACAAAGGCTACATCATCTGAAACGATCACTAATTCATTTAGTAATAAAACATTTCATATGATATGATCTTTCTACTTTTACCTAAGTTTATTTCATGCAGATCAGAGTTAGATTACATCTTTTGAAAACAATTTCGAAAAGCCACAGTTTATTTTTATTTATTTTAAGCATAGAAGGGACTATTCATTTCATGTGAAATGCATAGCGTGTTTTATGAGCCATATCATTCCTCTTGTTCAAACAACTCTTAGGGTCAATTACAAGCACACTATCATATCTTGTCTTCTAAATGGACAACATTTCTTGGCAACAGTCATGATACAAAACTTTAGCAACAAATATATCACTTTTCTGTGATTCTTACCATAGCCGACGGTCCATCCCTGCATAAGACAGGATTAGAATAAACATAAGATAACCAATACTGTTCTCTGTTCGTCTCTTTATTTTTAGTTCTTAGCAAAATCGTTATTGACACATGCAGACTAGATTGGAAGCTATGATTCTCTGGTTCAGCTCTGTACTAATCAACACCTATCTATATTATTGTCTATGGGTTATTTTCTATGGTTAGCCGCTGTGACTGTTTGGTTCTGTAACTCCACTTCCCAAATTTTTTTAGAAAAATATTTCTATATATTTTAATTATTGTGTTTAAAAGTAATTTGTCAAAATTTTGTAAAAGATATTTCGTGATTATTTTTTTTATCAAAAACTACTTTTAAATTAATGGTTTGAAATAATGTTTCTAAAAAACTGTTCTCGAATTTTGTTATTTGAAATATAAAATATGTTGTTATTATTTTTGGTCTTCTAAAAATTGGTTTTAAAAAAATTTAGCAATAAAAGATTTTTTGTCCATTTATTTTTAAATAAAGATGTGGATTTGTAAAAGTAAGTCTTATAATATTTGATGACATCGGGTATTATTTTGATATAATAATCAGTTATTTGATTATATTTGAATTTATTTAAATTATCTTGGTGGTTATAAACTATACTTTAAATTATGTTGATAATTTAAATATTGTTTAAAATACATAAGATGACTAATTGTGGCATTACGATTTGTCTAATCTAGTTTTGAAATGTTATTTGATTTAAAGATTTATCTTTTATATGATTTAAATTGTTTTGATAAATATTAAATATTATTTTAAAGTTATTATGTTGAGTTTGATTTGGATTTGGATTCATATGATTTGAATTATTTGATAATATAGAATAATACATAAAATTATTATGGCAGTCATTTAAAGGATTGCAACCAAATTGATTTGTTTTTAATAATTTATTTGATTTAAATTTTTGGAAAGATTTATCCATTAGAAATTCTTATCCTATTGGAATCATATCTAGCATTAATTTGATCATTTCTTATTTAAACCAATCATATTCCTATCCAAATTAGTTGGTAATCCTAATCATCCTTATTGATTTAATTCTAATCTTATCATAATTAGCTAATTGCAAGCCATTATATATATCAATTGAATCTATTAATAAAATCATCTTTCAAACCATCATTGTTCTCTCTTTTTTCGTCATAACTAAGTCCAAAATTCGTCATAAATTCAGCATCAATTTTCAAAGGTTGTAGCAACTTCAAATGACCATAACTCCCAACTCCGGACTCCGTTTGACCTCCAGTTTTTTTGTTGGAATCGTATTGAGGTATATTTTTTGAATATAAATTTTATTTTTATAAATTCTTAACTTAATTTTCTAGAAAATTTGTGGAGTGCCAGTTGTCCAAAATCTGACACGTGTTAGTGGTTTTGAGATTCTGGAAGAACCAAGAATCAGAATCATGAACCGTTTGAAGTTTCAGAATGCTGACGAAAAAATACACATCATATATTTTTTCTAAAAATTTTCCAAAATATTTTATATTTGGTTTTTATTTTACAAATTTGTCACATCGTATGAGCTCATCTTGTGTAGCCCTGTGACTATTCTGTACCTAACAGGATTATCGGTTTCACCAGCAAGGACCTCAGGCAAGATACCTTGTCATTTGCTGTTTATTTATTATAGCTTATATTTCATATATTTACTTATTATTTACTTTCTGTAAAATAAACTTTAATACATGGCATAATTTGATAGAATCTTACTATTCAGTTCTATTTCCTGCTATGTACTATTTTCTTATATATTAAACTTAGATTTAAGGGACCACCCTTTTTGTGTTGCATTCATAGGCCTTGACACATTTGTACCACGTTGTTGTGAGTCGTATATAGAACTCGGACATGCATGACTGGCTGGAGATACGGTGTGAGATGACCCTTATTTTACTGACGGCTATTGACGTTCTTCAAAACGTCATGCTCTTACTGATTGGGCCTCTGGTGTCCCAAGGGGGGGACCATGTCGATCCCGTTTTAGCCAGGGCCCATGCGTTGGAGAATGTTCTTAAAACTGCATACACTTAGACTGGTTAGGCTACCTTATCCGTTAGGTACGAGTACTCTTGGTTTGGGTACTTGTATCTAACCGTGGCTTGGAATAGTAACTTGTCGCGGACTAGTTTGCCATATCTTGTTCTTGTTTGGTTGTAGGTGTGGCTCACTACTCCGATGAGAAGGTACTGAACCCTATTGTGGTCCGGATACCATATTGAATTCGTGACTTGGAAAGATACTATATCGTGGGTTAGTGTGCCATCTCCTGTCCTTGTTTGGTTGGAAGGATGGTGTGCTATTTCAAGGATGGAGTGTTGGACCATGTTATGATCTGATTGACTTGTTATTGAGCAGTATTTATTCAGTTTATATTGCCTGATATTATGTATCTTGTTACGTCCCTCTGAGGACCTGGTTATCTCTCCAAGTGTGTGTTCTTGTCTTTTGCAGGTATTCTAGCCGAGATCGTGATCTTCTCCATCCCTTCGAAGATGATGGGTCTTGGGTCTTTCTTGATACCTTCGCTAAATCATTTTCATATATCTTGTCACTACAAGAAAAATGATTTTTTTCAACGTTTTATTAGCGTTGGCAAAACTGTGCAAAACGTTGGCATAGGCGTTACCGACGTTTGTTCAACGGTTTTTGCAAACGTCGTCGTTGCTCTAGTTGGCAATTTACAACATTTACGCAAAACGTTGGCATAGGGTTTAGACGACGTTTATAAACGCCATTAATTGTTCTATAATGATTACAATATTTCCAACAGTTTCTCACAAAAACGTCGCAAAAGAGAACTTTCCAACGTTTTTTGAAACGATGAGTTTTCCCAACCTTTTTCCAAAAACGTCGAATTTTGATTTCCTAATTTATGTAGGATTAGAAAAAAAATTCCTTCACACGTTAAATAAGTGTAAATGCCCAAAAAAAGTCAAAGAAATGTCGAAAAGGGTTTCCAAATATGTGACATGCTTCACAAAACGTTGGTATATTGCTCGACGTTTAAAGAAAAACGTAGGTAATTAACAACGTTTGTTTTCAAAATGTTGGTATATTTCTCGACGTTTAAAGACAAACGCAGGTAATTGTCAAATATTGGTATATTGCTCGACGTTTAAAAAAAACGCAAGTAATTATCAATGTTTGTTTTAAAAATGTTGGTATATTTCTCGACGTTTAAAGACAAATGAAGGTAATTGTCAACCTTTGTTTAAAAACGTTGGTATATTGCTCAACGTTTAAGGGAAAACGCAGGTAATTATCAATGTTTGTTTACAAACGTTGGTATATTGTGCGACGTTTAAAGACAAATGCCGGTCATGACCAACGTTTTTTTAAATACGTCGTTATATGCTAACTTAGCCAACGTTTACAAAAATGTTGGAGGAATAAACGTTGGAAAAGACCTATTTTCTTGTAGTGTGTACTTCTTTTCTTTTAAATAGTTGGTAGTGGATTTGTCTCCGCCCAACATATTGTATAAAGACAAATCATGGTTATTATATGTTATCTTTATTTCTTTCATTTTATGGATGAGATTAGTAGCTGTGGTTTTTCTGCATTTATACCTTACGTATATTTATTATACGACTGACATGTCTACGTTCCTAGTCCTACGTATTTTGGGACTGGAGCGTTATATATTTTTGTGCTGGCCCATGCAGGTCAAGATAAATTGTTTGGTTACTTTACCGTACCAAGCAAGCCTGCGTATAGGATTAGAGTCTAGGATCTCATCCACATACTTGACCTCTTTCCTCGATTCCGTCTTCGAACTCTCGCTTGACTCCTTGATTTGCATCTTGCTTTATTCCCTCTACTGTAAATTCTTATCCTTCTTTCATGCTTGATAGTGGCTAGTAAAAAACCTATACTAGATAGATATGTTCCCTTGTTCCATCACACTACTAGTTAACTCTTATAAGTTGGATAGAATGCCTCACAACCTAACAATTCCTTGTCCTTGTGACCTATATTAATAAATTTACTTAGATTCTAGAATTTAGAGGCCTAACCCATCTAGCCAACCAAGCCATAGACAATGAGACACTACGACGACTGTATAGGCCCAAACTTCATACGAGACTTAGATTTAAGGATCTTGGACTATTTGATTTCTTTTATCATTATTCTCCTACTTATATTTTGACTATATTGACTAACGCTGCTAATATAGCCTAGTTTTGCAAGCTTATTCTTTATTGAGCATGTTCATGACATATGTTTATTGGAAGAGCTCCCACTAACGTATTATCTAATCAGAACTGGTGCATAATGGTCTGATCAACCAAGTGCATTTTGGTTCGCCTTTCTTACGATTACTCTACGTGGATTAAGATATAGTTAACAAATGTACTAGCCCTTTAGGATCTCATCCACATTTGCCTTGACAATCCCTTTTGAAACTATTCAATCGCCTTTGAAAACCGTAATTGTATTCGATCGTAGCTTCTTGAACCCTTTATTGCTTTTGTCTTTCACCTATTTTACAAGGACTAAATCACTTATAAAGAGTATCCCCTTTAGTTGCTCTATCACCTATGGCCATGTGTAGTTAGCCATTACCAACCCGTGACTATATCCTCGTCTTAAACTACTCATCCTTTCTTTCGACCTTATATCCACTATCGTGACTTTCTAATCGCTTGGAAACCTAAGAATGATTAGAAGTGTTTCCTTAATCGTACCCAAACCTAGACGACTATCATACAATTTACTCTCAATAAACAAATATCTCCAAGTTTCTAATTATGTTATCTTAATCTACTCAATTCTTTATTAATCTTTAATTCGTGTTTTATCTTGATCTACTTAAACCCCTAATCTTTTCTTTCTTGTGTTAATTAACCATGTCCATGATTTATTAGCTAAATCATGATTTCTAATTGCGTGTTTGATTAAACGTTGTTATTTCGTCTCGACCAATCATTTGATCGTATTTCCATATAGATAAACTCTTTTTAACTCCTCAACCCTGCCTACCTAATTATTTCTTAATTTCGAGGATAAAATTTTTGTAAGTTGGGTAGAATATAAACCCCCTAAAATTCACTATGATTTTTTTTATTTTGATAATTATTTATGTTGGTATTCGTACGTCTAGAGCGAATCCGTATATACGAAGTATTTAAAATTCTTTTTACAAAAGTTTTAATTACAAATATTTTTATAGGAAATAACTATTATGGATCAATATCGTAGAAGGTAAATATTTTTATATGTCATAGATTCTTCAAACTTAATTTTATTTTACTACTACGTAAAAACTATTTTACTTATTATACAAGTATTTATGATAAGTTAGAAAATAATATTTTTGTAAATAATATGTTCTATTCGCATGCGAGGTACATGAAGTTAAATTCATGTATATTTTGCTTTTTAAAAACTAATTGTAATTTATTTTATTTTTTTGCAAAGAGATCTTTCAACTATTTAAGTATTATTATCATGAATTTCGAAATTAATTATTATTGTATATTTACTATTTATAAAAAGATAATTAAAAATTTGTTAGATTTAATTATTTAATTATCACGATAATTTAAATTGGAAAATTATTTTTTCTAATTTTGATTTAAGTAGTTTAAAATAAAGATAAAGAATATCTAGTTTTTTTTATGGATTGGTTGAATCGGTTTCAAAAATGGTTAAATTATTGTGAATTATCTAGCGGTGTTTCAACAATCATAATCCTTATCTAACCAAGATTTTCACCCTATTTATATGTTAGCTTGCCCTTATTTTCTTCACACAAGTTTCACTCCAAATTTTCTCCACCTACAAATGTGTATGTGCATCGTGTCCGTGCACACCAAGCCATATCCATTCACTTCTTCTATTTTTACCCAAATTGATTAATGTTCTTATTAAAGAAATTATTTTTTTCCTTCCATCTATTTTCTCTTATCACAAATTTTTACTATCTTTTTACCGATCAACCAAGTCCGTCTATCCTAGTAGTCCTTAAATTTCGAGAACAAAATTTTTCTAAGGTGGGTAGATTTGTAACTCTACTTCCCAAATTTTTTAAAAAAAGTATTTATATATATTTTAATTATTGTGCTTAAAAGTAATTTTCGTCAAAATTTTATAAAAGATATTTCGTGATTATTTTTTTTATCAAAAACTAGTTTTAAATTAATGTTTTGAAATAATGTTTCTAAAAAAATGTTCTCGAATTTTGTTATTTGAAATATAAAATATGTTGTTATTATTTTCGGTCTTCTAAAAATTGGTTTTAAAAAAAAAATTTAGCAATAAAAGATTTTTTTGTCCATTTTTTTTTAAATAAAGATGTGGATTTATAAAAGTAAGTCTTATAATATTTGATGACATCGAGTATTATTTTGATATGATAATTAGTTATTTGATTATATTTAAATTTATTTAAATTATCTTGGTGGTTATAAACTATACTTTAAATTATGTTGATAATTTAAATATTGTTTAAAATACATAAGATGACTAATTGGGGCATTAGGATTTGTCTAATATAGATTTGAAATGTTATTTGATTTAAAGATTTATCTTTTATATGATTTAAATTGTTTTGATAAATATTAAATATTATTTTAAAGTTATTATGTTTAGTTTGATTTGGGTTTGGATTCATATGATTTGAATTATTTCATAATATAGAATAATACTTAAAATTATTATAGCAATCATTTAAAGAATTGCAACCAAATTGATTTGTTTTAAATAATTTATTTGATTTAAATTTTTGGAAAGATTTATCCATTAGAAATTCTTATTCTATTGGAATCATATCTAGCATTAATTAGATCGTTTCTTATTTAAACCAATCATATTCCTATCCAAATTAGTTGGTAATCCTAATCATCCTTATTAATTTAATTCTAATCTTATCATAATTAGCTAATTGCTAGCCATTATATATATCAATCGAATCTATTAATAAAATCATCTTTCAAACCATCCTTGTTCTCTCTTTATTCGTCATAACTAAGCCCAAAATTCGTCATAAATTCAGCCTCTATTTTCAATGGTTGTAGCAACTTCAAATGACCATAACTCCCAACTCCGGACTCCATTTGACCTCCAATTTTTTTTGTTGGAATCGTATTGACGTATA
The DNA here is from genome assembly GCA_029216955.1 of Iris pallida. Lineage (NCBI taxonomy): Eukaryota > Viridiplantae > Streptophyta > Magnoliopsida > Asparagales > Iridaceae > Iris > Iris pallida. Next base: position 6,051,829 of record JANAVB010032619.1, on the reverse strand, counting down.
TTTTTTGAATATAATTTTATTTTCATAAATTCTTAACTTAATTTTCTAGCAAAATTTTGGAGTGCTAGTTGTTCGAAATATTACACGTTTTAGTGTTTTCGAGATTCTGGGAGAACCAAGAAGCAGAATCACGAACCGTTTGAAGTTTCGGAATGCTGACGAAAAAATACACATTATATATTTTTCCCAAAAAATTTTCAAAATATTTTATACTTGGTTTTTATTTTAGAAGTTTGTCACATCGTTTGAGTTCATCTTGTGTAGCCCTGTGACTATTATGTACCCAACGGGATTATCGGTTTCACCAGCAAGGACCTCAGGCAAGATACCTTGCCATTTGCTGTTTATTTATTATAGCTCATATTTTATCCATTTACTTATTATTTACTTTATGAAAAATAAACTGTGATACATGACATAATTTGATAGAATCTTACTGTTCAGTTCTATTTCCTGCTATGTACTATTTTCTTACATATTGAACTTAGATTTAAGGGACCACCCTTTTTGTGTTGCATTCATAGGTTTTGACACATTTGTACCACGTTGTTACGAGTCGCATATAGAACTCGGACATGCGTGACTGGCTGGCCACCAGTACGTATAAGTCGTGTGATAGGATTAACCGCTAATACTGTTTGTATGATTAGTTTGACTTAGCGGTTAATAGTGCTTCTGGGTTATGGGTACGACATAGTAGGCATTGGGCGGGGAGGACAATCCTTAGCGTATGGGCTACTATACACTTCCCTTTTGTGATCCGGATGCTCCGCTGGAGATACGGTGTGAGATGATCCTTATTTTACTGACAGCTATTGATGTTTTTCAAATATCATGCCCTTACTTATTGGGCCTCTGGCGCCCCAATGGGGGACCATGCCGATCCTATTTTAGCCAGGGCCCATGCGTTGGAGGATGTTCTTAAAACTGCATACACTTAGACTGGTTAGGCTACCTTATCCGTTAGGTACGAGTACTCTTGGTTTGGGTACTTGTATCTGACCGTGGCTTGGAACAGTAACTTGTCGCAGACTAGTTTGCCACATCTTGTCCTTATTTGGTTGTAGGTGTAGCTCACTACTCCGATGAGAAAATACTGAACCCTGTTGTGGTCTGGATACCATATTGGATTCATGACTTGGAAAGATACTTCATCGTGGGTTAGTGTGCCATCTCATGTCCTTGTTTGGTTGTGGGGATGGTGCGCTAATTCAAGGGTGGAGTGGTGGACCATGTTATGATCTGATTGTCTTATTTTTGAGCAGTATTTATTCAGTTTATATGGCATGATATTATGTATCTTGTTACGTCCCTCTGAGGACCTGGTTATCTCTCCAAGTGTGTGTTCTTGTCTTCCGTAGGTATTCTAGCCGAGATCGTGATCTTCTCCATTCCTTCGAAGATGATGGATCTTGGGTCTTTCTTGCTACCTTCGCTAAATCATTTCATATGTCTTGTACTTCTTTTCTTTTAAATAGTTGATAGTGGATTTGTCTCCGCCCAACATATTGTATAAAGACAAATCATGGTTATTATATGATATCTTTATTTCTTTCATTTTGTGGATGAGATTAGTAGCTGTGGTTTTACTATATTTATAGCTTACGTATATTTATTATACGGCTGGCATGTCTACGTTCCTAGTCCTACGTATTTTGGGACTGGGGCGTTATAGGTTCAGCTCGTCGCTAGTGGACACAGATACAACACCCCCTTATCACGAGGTCTCTTTTACCTCAGGGTGTCTAAACAATCTCTCCTAGGCTGATCAGTTTCTAATGCCCCACAAACCGTCGAGAGATCTAATTACCGTGTGGCCAAGTTGTTCGAGACTAATGCATGAATGCGACATCCAGATAAACTCTTGAGGCAACATTTGACCAACGAGCAAATATCCATCTATTCTTTTTCTCTTTTAAAACAACATAGTTGTGACTCTGCGGTCTCTTTTTTTATTTATCTCAAAGCCGAACCTCCTACATAACTCAAAGCCGAAGCTCCTACATAACGCAGAGCCGAAGCTCCTATATTCTCAAAGCCGAACCTCCTACATATTTTATTCAATTGTAGTATGTACAAGTCGTTTATATATGTATAATATTAAGAACAAATTTAAGGAACATACAATCGTTCATCTCTTTGAAACATGATAACAGTTCTATACAGATTTAGCAAATCATTCAACCTTTGATAATATACAAAGTCGAAACATGTAAGCAATATCTAAATTTAGCAGGCAACATTCTTATTCTTAGCATGCAGATTATCTTTTTCTTGTTCTTAGCATCGCAACATGTGAATTCTCTTACAAGCATACTTATTTGATATATTAGCATTCTTAATGATTACCAGCTTATTATTAGCAATAACATTCATTTAAAAACTCATATTCTTATTAGGCATGAAAGAATCAGAAAATAAGTCTTCGTCCACTCAACTAGATCAATTGTCTTCTGTTCATGATTCAGCAATCCGATTTTTCTATTCATCTAGTACCTTTGCGGAGCGAGGCATTACACTACCTACAACTGAGAATGGCACTCTGCTACGATCATCTGCCCTGCTAGTATCAGATGATATACATGAAGCTCCTAGGGTTGTAGGCTCGCTTTGATGCTAAAGGCAAGTGTGAGGCTCTCCAGAAACATAGGATTCGGCAACCGTAACCTCCTGAATAGAATAATGTGGTTTAGACATCCATGTATAAACTGCACATGTTGACTCTATTCGACGGAAAAGAGTCTCCCCGTCGATTCTTGACATACTTTGCCTCCTTAATAGGGCACTTGCCAAAGGACGATGCCGTGCTCACAAATATGTTCATCGGGGTCTTACAGGGGGTGGCATACGAATGGTTCTGCAGCCTTCTTGACAACTACATCTCGTCCTTTGACGACCTTAAGCGACTCTTCCTTTCTTAAGGAGGAATATATATGACAATATCCTCTCTCATGGACATTGCACAAAAAGAAAGGGAGTCAGTCTGCGCCCACATCGAACGCTTCCGTCAGACAGCCTTTAGGTTACCTCCTGGTATTCCCGAGCCAGTATTGATGGATGCATGTCACAAGAATATGCTCCCAGTAATCAAGCTTTGGCACAACTCCCCTTAGTGCATGGAATAGACAACATTTATTATCAATGCTGATAGTACTGAAAAGACTATCAGGGAGGCACACTTACTAGTGGTAAACTTCCCTGTACTTGACGATAAGGGAAAACTCTCCTCCAGTAGCAACCCTGCTAACACCAGTAGAGACGAAAAATAGGAACAAGCCCTAAATGCCAATATTTCTAAGTGTTCGGCATCCGTGAACCAAAAGCCGGCTGAGGCACCAAGACCGAAGGAAAAATATTCCTTCAATAATGAGGATGTGCTGGACCTCTTCAACATATTGTGAATGGGGATAAGCTCCAACTTTCTCCCCCGAAGCATCCCGATAAGGTAGACAAAGTGGATAATACTAAGTACTGTCACTACCACAGATATGTTCACCATTTAATACGTGACTGTTTTGTGTTGAAAAAGCAAATACAAAGACTGATTGATGTCAAGGTCCTCTCACTCGATTATGAGGACAAAATGGTCACTGCAAACATGGTGACCCTCCAGTTTGGTGGACTTTTCGAGAACGAAATCCCAAGACGGTATCGTCTCGATTCCTAAGGCGACAATGGAGGTCGTTAACCTCCCACCAGCCCATGACAATGCCAAGAGGCAGGTTCCACTTACAATGTCGAGAGACAAGGTTATATTGGTCTATCCCAAACTTGCTCCAGACGTGATGTAATGCACGATACGTCCCGCCAAGGGAAAGAAGTGTAAGTCGTGTCGCATGTTTTTTGCCACGATTGATGAAGCCCTGGTTGGCAAAACTCGATTAGGTCTGTCTTACCAGCGGGAAGGCAATCAAGCTATACAACTTTGACATATTGGCACAACTTGCCAAAACTCCGACGAGGTTGTCACTCTTCGAGCTTCTCTGTTTTCCAAAGAGACCCAGATGCCTTGAGTGAGGCATTTCAACATGCTGACTCTCCTTCCTGTCAGGTCCAACAACCTGACGAAGACCCAGCAGCTTGCCCATATTGCCATAGTGTGGTCGAAATGATCCCTAACATCATTTCTCTTAGCAAGACATGTTGCTGAAAAATAACAGATAATAGACCTCTGTACTATACAGGATATATTGGCACCATCAAGGTAGATCGCATGCATATCAAACCAGGATCTTCTCTCAGTATCATCCTCCGGAGCCTGCTCTAGACTCTGGGCATACCAATGCATTATTGTCTGCTTCCAGCATAACGATTAGTGGCTTCAACGCCGGTAGAAGCAGCCCCCTGGGCAGGATCCTCTTGAAGTGTCAAATAGGTGACTTACAAATGGAGATGACATGTTATGTCATCCACGCTGATGTATCATATAATATTTTGCTTGGAGATCCTTAGATACATGAGTATATGACCCGTCTATACTTCACCAATGTATGAAGTACATCCATAGCAACTGATGGGTCAAGACAGAGTTTTCTGATGTCGAACCTTTCAAAGTGATCGAGTTCTACTACGCTGATGGATATCTCTACTAGCCAGCCTTGAGGAGGAACCAAATGATGCTGATGATGAGATGGAAGCGAAGGTAACTTCGAATAAGACCGTAAGGGTTCATCTCAAGGGACATACGCCCCAAACATTAGCTCATCTGTGGTGAAACTCCCGAAGAGGACTCAAAAGCTTGCCACAGCCAAGTATCATAGAAAGCTACAAGAGCCACTTGTGGTCAAACAGGCCATCAATAGAGAACCGGCCAGCTACAGGGACCCATGCTCCTCTAGTTGTCAAACTACGAGAAAAAGCTCCAAAACCTCCACTTGTAGCAGTTGTAGATATTGAGTCAGACGAATGTATTACTATTCATGTTGATGTACCATCACTGGATGATATAATCTCTAGTGACCAAATTCCTTATTTTGTCAATAAAGGGTTATCTTTGAATTATCCTGATGTTGCACAATGGAATGTACTGTATACTTTAGATAATGTCCTGGGCTCAATGTAAACATAGTTTCAACCTGCTAATGTGGTAAATCGGTCCTCCCATCCCAAGCAGCTTACTTTGTGGTGCCAACCAAAAAAAAAACAAGCCCATTATTTTCAGTCGAGTTGAACGTTACCAAAAACTTATCCCAGCTGAAATAGAGCCCGATAATGGCAAGATGCAAATCCACCGTTGTACCTCTCAAGCCAAACACCTCATCTAAAGGATGGGATACGATCTGAACAATGACAAGGCTTAAACTATGGTAAAGGTCAATGCCTACCTGTATGCCTTTTTAACCCAAAAGGGAAGCCTCAAGGTTATTACAGTCGCACTCGTCGAGGGCTAGACTATGTATCCAACAACTCCAAAAAGTTTAAAGTCAAAGTCGGGATGCACTCTCACTTGTCCGAATCCTCTACTTGGGACTCCAATACTAGCATCGGTCAACTCTTCAGAAAAGTATTGACTGTCAATATAACTTCTACATACCCTCCAACAGAGAACGAAGAGCAGACACCGAAATTCTTTGAATAAGAACCTTGGACCCATTGCCTAGGATCTCAATGGGAGTTGTGTTTCGAATAGTGAGAATCTCCTACCGAAGACGAGATCGTGCAAATCGATTTAGGGGATAAATCTTCACCCAAACCTATCTTTATCAGCAAAAGTCTATCAGGAGAAGATCGTGAATCCTTAGTATAACTTGACCAGTATTATATTGACGTCTTTGCCTGGAGCTATGAATATATGCTGGCTTTAGACCCACAAGTTGTGATTCATAAACTCAATATTCAGACAGATGCAAGCCTATCAAACAACAGCAATGGCGCTTCCGTCTCGATGTCATGGATGCCATTGAAATCGAGGTGACTAAGCTCATAGCCAGCGTTTCATCTAAGAGGAACAACACCCAAATTGGAAGCCAACATTGTTCCCGTCACCAAAAAGAATAAAAAGATTCAGGTTTGCATAGACTTCAGGGATCTCAATTCGGCTTGTTCGAATGATGAATTTCCCCTTCCGATCACCAACGTGATGATCGACAATACATGTGGCTTCGAACGTTTGTTTTTATGGACGGATTTTTGGACTACAATCTGATCAAAATGTTCCCGATAAGGAAAAGTAACGTCATTCCGAACACCAAAGGGAATCTACTGTTATACAATAATGCCTTTCATTTTAAAGAATGCTAGGACGACATATCAATGGGCTATGAGCACCATATTCCGTAAACATCCAAAAATTATAGAATGTTATTTGATGACACCGCTATTAAAAGTCGAAGTAAGAAAGACCATCTGAAGGACCTGAAGACTGTGTTCGATTTGATGTGGAACATCAACTGAAGATGAACCCAACCAAGTCTTTTATGGGGGTTTCTAGTGGCAAGATCCTGGGCTTCATTATAATGGCAAAAGACATTCATATTGACTCTGAGAAGACCAAAGCCATCCTTGACATGGCTCCACCAAAGAATCTTAGAGAGCTTTGTGGCCTGTAAGGACGTCTGGCATATATTCGAAGATTCATATCAAATTTTTTTCTGGTAATGCCAACCCTTCACCAAGCTAATGAAAAGGGAGTTTCTTATGTTTGGACCAAGGAATGCCATCAACCATTCGACGACATCAAGAAATATATCACAAATCTTCTAATTCTGATGGTCCTTGTAGTGGGGAGACCCTTCTTGCTTTATGTCGATGCAGGCCATGAACAAGCCATCTACTACCTCAGTAGGACGATGATTGGCGCCGAACACCGGTACAATTTTGTTGAGAATGAATGCTTGGCTCTGGTGGTTGGCATACAGAAAATCTGCCACTATGTGACAGGGCAGACAATCCACGTTATCTCTCGGGTCAATCCCCTAAGAGTTCTCATGACAAGCCGGAAGTGATAAACTTACGGCTAGCTACATGGACAATCTTGCCATTACCATACGACATAATGTTCGTCCTACAAAAGGCTATTAAAGGGCAAGCATTGGCTGATTTACTAGCATCACACCCCATACCAAAAATGTCGAAACTCTATGATGGTATTCTAGATGAAGTATTGGAATCCAACACAATTACAGAGGAACCCATCTAGCGATTGTTCTTCGACGACACCTCAAGAACAGGACCTAAGGGCAAAATTGTCGTAGGAGTGGGGGTGGTCTGGGTTACTCCCGAGGGCCTGGTCATTTACGTGCAAAACACCAACAATATGGCAGAATATAGTACCCTTATCATTGGACTCTAACTCGCTAAACAGTTAGGGGTTACTATCTTGAGGCTTACGATATCTCGAAGTTGATGGTAAATCAAGTTCGAGGCCAGTACGAGGTTAGACATGAAATATGCTCCACTACTATCAGGTGACAGTCAGCATAGTCTCTATATTTATAGGGTTCTTTATAGAACATGTTCCCCGGTTACAAAACCTGGAAGTCGATGCTCTCGCGGCTTCCTTGGTACCTCATATTGGGATCCAACAGTCCATCACTATGATTGGCCAAAAATTAGTGTGCCCTAAGAACAACCTATGTATGTGTCTGAACTACTATTTGTAGACAGACACTAATATGGACGTTAGGGATTGGTGATTCCTATTCATAGACTATGCAGTCTACGGAATCCTCTTCGATGACCAGAAGGAAGCCACTTCCATCAGGAGACACTCTCTCCGATTATATTATGACATAGTCACTAAATAGTATCGTGCGCTTATGACGGACTACTCCTCCGATGCCTATCAGATGCCGTAGCAAATGAGCACTCGAAAGTGCATGATGGTACTTGCAGAGCCCATCAACCAGGTCCTAAGTTGCAGGGCTAAATTTGACATATGGGCTACTCTTGGCCTACGATGATGGCTGATACAATTGAATACGCCAAAAGTATATAGTATATCAGCTAGATGTCGACTTCATCCATCAACCCTCCGAGTTCCTATACCCCACGATTGCAAAGCCTGGCCATTCGAGGTATGGGGTATAGAGATCATTGGACCGATCAGCCCAATATCTTCTAAAGGGCATTGATTCATCCTCGCCATCATCGACTACTTCTCTAAGTGGACGAAGGCAATACTGTTTTCCATCTCTTCGTAGTGCTTGAAGGAGACCTTCGAAGGTTGCAAATAAAATGCAAGAAGGAACTCCCAAACATGATTTTTCGAATTACTTTATTTTTTATCCGGGTTGTGACGGTAGAGGGTTAATTCTTACTCCGTTGACGATCTGAAGGTGAAGAGAACTGTCGGGCTTAACTTTACTGGCTAAAGTGAGCAGTAAGAACTCTCACTAAAATACTTAGGAACTCTTGAAATGGGGAACTGGGCCTTGAATGGAGAAGAGCTCTTATTTTATAACAGAGGAGAGGCAAACATATACATGCCAATTAGAGGCAGACGCGTGTATCTCTGACAACCATGTGGCATCCCTAAACAAGGTTAGTTGTAACTGCACGCATACTTCACTGATGGGGGTTGTAGCTGATTTCCATGTATCATATTATTGATATTTGCTACTGAAGAGAATTTTGGATTGCTTCAAACCCGTGCTTTGGCGTGACTAGGTCTTTGACACGTGGCACGCACCTAGTTCTACTGTAGCCAATATAACACCCATGCCAAGGAATCACTGTCCTTGGTGACGTGTGTTCATAGTGGAGAGAACTATAAACAGGGGGTAGAAGCACACGCGCTGAGGGGAGACTTTGGATGGCACGCGCCTGAATGATCAGGCAACACACGCTTGAGTTTAATCTGGCAACACGCACCTAAGTTTAATCAGGAAACACATGCCTGAGTTTTATCAGGAATCACGGGCCTGTCTATACTATTTCCAAGGTGGATGAACTTGACTTTGTATTCATTCTTTGCATGAGGATCGAAGCATTTCAGTTGAAGTCTCGAGAGAGGCCCAATTCATTAAATGTAGCCTCGAAGAAGTAGTTATGAGGCACGGGGGGAGATGTAGATGATTGGACGCACCTATACAGGTGAGGCACAGGTAAAAGGAGAGCGTGTCCTTATTGAGGCATGAGTAGCACAGTTCATCACGACTCCTTTGTTTCTATATTTTGGCTATATTTTACAAAAATTGAAGCACTTCTGCCAAAGTTGGAGAATGGACGTGGGAATCATAACTCCTAGGTGAGGCATGAGTAGCATGGTGCTTCGATGGCGTGGGTAGCAATGCCTAGATAGTGCCTAAATGAGTGTAAAACCCCTAAATTTCTACTATTTTTTTTAATTTATTAATTTGCATGGATTTAAAATTTTTGGTACTGTATGTCACGTAGTCGTATTGTACGTCGTATACGAAATTTTCGTTTGCTCGACGAGTACGAATATGTGCGAGCGTACATATTTTATAAAAACATTTTCTTTTCTATTTTAATATACACTTTCAAAATTATATAATTATTATTCTTGCTATAAAAACCCTTTTGTTTCTAAAAAGTTATTAATAATAAATAATATTTTGTATACTAGAAAAGCCTAATTATGTAAAGGATATTTGTTGCATACAAATATTTCGTTATTTATTTATTGGTCTATTTTAAATAAAAGTATAATTTTTGGAATTTATTAATAGTAATATTTTATTGTTCAAAAATATTTAAAAATATTTATTATTTTCGAAATTATTATTATTGGTATTTTGAAAAATATTTTTGGAGTTATTTTGGCCAATTAAATCTTGATTTAATGTTTGGAATTATTTAAATAGATTAAACTAGTATCTATATTTGGAATTGGATTATTTGATTTGATTTTAAACTAAAGGGATTTAATTTAAATAGGATTTGCATTTGGATTTGGATTTGAATTTAATAGATTGGTTTAACTACTTGGGTTTTTAATTCTCCTAATCCTATCCAAATTGGGAATTCCCACATCCTATAAATAGGCAGGTACTCCTCCAACCTTTTTATTATTTTCTCCACAATTTCTTCCACAAATTCCACAAGTGAGTGCCTCGTGTCGGTGTTCCATCCATCCTCAATGTGCGTGCCTCGTGTCCATGTCCAACATCTTTCGTGTCGGCCGTGACAACCTCGGGTCCGACCCTGGTGACCTTCTTATTCCATTTTTTACACATACATTTATTTTTATGTCGACAACCCGACAATATATATCAAATTTCTAACCCTAACCCTAATTCTAATCCAGCCGAATAAGCCACCGCCACGACGACCTCCACCTCGCCATGTCCAACACCTCCCCAACCTCCTCGACGCCACCAGCTACCACCTGCCAACCCCGCCGGGCCAACTCCGCCAACTCCCATACCACAACCACAGCCCAAACCCAAACCCGACGACCACACCCCGTCTAACCACGACACAGCCCACTCCCGCCACCACTTTTCACCACCCTCAGCCTAGACCAACCCCCGTCACCACCGCCAGTCCGACACCGCCTTCCCAGCGAACCCCTGTCACCGTCCCCCAACACAACCACCGGCACCACCCCAGCTACACCGACCACCACCATCACCCATAGACAAAGAAAAGAGAGGGGACATAACCTTACCTCCTCGAGTCGACGACACCGTGGCGAACTCTCCTCGCCGCGCTGTTGGAAAAACCACATCCGCCCAAATCGAACCAAAATAACCGCCCCCGCCGGCGCTCCCCTCCGTAGGCGCTAACCGCGGCGCCACCGTCGAGACCGCCGAGCGCTGCCAGCGCTCAGATCCACCCGCCGACCGTCGATTTCCCCATCACCGCCCTTGCGTCGCAGCCTACCGCGCAACTCCGCCGACCAACAAACTCGACCGCCCCTCCTTCTCTTCTTCCTCCGGTCCACATCTCGCCGGCACCCGAGCCTCTCCCCTCTCGCCGGATCCAGCGTCCGCCGCGTCGACCGCCGGAGCACCAAACCCCCGAGCTCCCTCTTCTTCTTCTCCGGCTCCATTCTCTCTCTCACTCGCTGCTCCGCCTCTCCTGGCTCTCTCTCCCCCGCAGATCCCTTCCTCCGCTCGTCGGCCGAGCCGCCACTCCCGTCGCCTTCTCTTCCAACTCTCTCCTCCTCCTGCTATTTCATCATTTTTTTCTTCAGACTCTCTCTCTCTCTCTCTCTCTGCGTTAAGTTCAGTGTATTTGTATTGTTATTACTTTATGTTAGTTTTTATTTTTATTTTTTTCTTCTTCTTCGTGTGTTATTTTGTGGACTATTGGTGTTCTGAAGAGAACAGAACAGTAGTACATTGGGTAACATCTGATATTATATTATTATTTATTATTATTATTAAGAAATGTAGTTTGCTGGCTTAACAAATATATTTTGGTATTATTATTATTTATTATTATTATTATTTTAAGTTATATTTGTAGCAAAATGTAATATTTGGCTTGGGCCCTATATCTATTTTTCAAAGTGGGGTATTAGCCGTAAAATAATTTTTTGAAGATTTTATACTTATAAAATATTTTCAGAAGAATATAGGTTCCAAATTGTGGAGTAAATTTCTAAGTATTTTCAAATAATTATCTAGAAGTATTTTAGTTTCTAGTTAGAAGTAATATTTTGTTAGAACTTATAGTTTTTCCTGAAAAGATTTTTGGATTTTAAGTAACTAATTTAATTTACTAAATAAAACCATTTTCAAGTATTAAGAAAAAGTTTTATAAAAACGTAAATATTATTACTTTACGTATTTTCCTGTCCATGACCAAGTCATATTCCTATTCCTTTGTCCAATTCAAATATACCTTATGCCCACCCTAACCAATTTGACCATTCTGGACCCGATGGAACTGTCCGTGTCGCCACCCGAGGTCTCCTTGTACAATTGTTGCCCAAAGTTGCAGATCGTGCCACATTGATTATCGCAGCACACCAGGCGCTCTACCAGGCAAGTCACCTTGCCATTAGCTGTTTAATTATTTTAGCTCATATTTCATGCATGTTTATTTTTTTTTGCAAAATAAACTGTGATACATGGCATAACTGTTAGAACTTACTGTTCATTATTTTTTGCTATGTATTATTTTTCTCACATTAAACCTAGATTTAAGGGACCACCTTGTGTTGCATCCATTGGCCTTGACACGTTGTAACACGAGGTTGTGTGTCGCATGTAGAACACGAAGTGCGTGATTGGCTGGCCACCAGTACGTACAAGCTGTGCGATAGAAATAACCGCTAATAGAGGTTGCATGCTAGTTTGACTTAGCGTTATAGAGGTTTGTGTTGTGGATACAACACAGTAGGCATTGGGCGGGAAGGACAATTCCTTAGCGTATGGGCTTCGATGCACTTTCTTGTGACCCGGACTCTCCGCTGGAGATACGGGGTTGATGACCCAAGATTACTGACGGCCACTGACGATTCTGCTGAACGTCATGCTCTTCCTGATGGGGCCTCTGGTGCCCAAAGGAGGACTACGTCGATCCTATTCAGCCAGGGCCCATACGTAGGAAGGATTGTTCTTAACAATATTTCACTTAGAATGGTAAGCTACCCTATCCGTTAGGTATAGTACTTTTGGTTTGGGTACTTGTATCTGACCGTGACTTGGAACAATAACTTGTCGCAGATTAGTTTGTCACATCTTGTCCTTGTTTGGTTGTAGGTGACTTACTACTTCGATGAGAAGGTATTGAACCTTGTTGGGGTCCGGATACCATATCGGATTCTTAGCATGGAAAGATACGTCGTCGTGAATTAGTTTACCATCTCCTGTCCTTATTTGGTTGGGGGGATGGTACGCTCGTTCAGTAGGTGCGTATTGGACCATGTTATAAATTTGATTGACTTATTTATTGAGCAATATTTATTCAGTTTAAATGGCATGCTATTATGTGTCTTATTACGTCCCTCTGAGGACCTGGTGCCTTTCCAGTGTGTGCTATTATCTTTCGCAGGTGTACTAGCTCTAGCCGTGATCTTCGCTATTTCTTCGAGGATGATTGCATTTGGATCGTCTTCGCTTCGCTCGCCACTCATTTCATCTTCTATGTACTTTTCCTTATTTGTTGGTAGTGGATTTGTCTCCACCCAACATATTGTATCAAGACAAAGTTATTCTCATTATATGACATCTTTATTTTATTTATTTTGTGGATGAGATTAGTTATGGTTCTACTGCATTTTTACAGCTTATGTATTCATACGAGGTTTCCATATATTGGAGTATACTTCATATAAATACAGTTGGCATGTCTACTTTCCTAGTCCTACGTATTTTGGGACTGGGGCGTTACATGTTTTTGTGGTGGCCCATGCAGGTCTAGATAAATTGTTTGGTTACTTTACCGTACCAAGCAAGCCTGCGTATAGGATTAAAGCCTAGGATCTCATCCATACTTGACCTCTTTCCTTGATTTTATCTACCGTTTGACTCATCAATTGCATCTTGCTTGCTTCCTTCCATCCCTATTCTCTTCCTTCGTGCTTGCTAGAGATTGACCCTATTAGTTAGCTGTCCCAAACACCATTAGTTTAATTCTTTTAAGTTGGGTAGAATGCCTTGTGACCTAGCAACCCTTTGACCTAGTGACCTATATTAGCAAGCTTGTTTAGATCCTAGAATCTAGGAAACCTAACCCGTCTAGCCAAACCAAGGACTTGGACAAGAAGACTATAGGACGACTGTATGACCTAGAATCATTCTACCTTCTTTAAATCTTAATCTCTCGTACCTATGTTATTACCATCTTAACTAATGATGCTAATATAGCCTAGTGTTTGCAAGCTTATTCCTTTATCAAGCTTGTTCAAGACATATATTATTTGGGTCGACCCACTTAACATATTGTCTAATCAGAACCGGTGCATGATGGTCTGATCAACCAAGTGCACTTTGGTTCACTTTTGTCTATTACTCTACGTGGATGGGGACATAATTAAACTTGACCCTTACAATCCCATCCACGACTGCCTTGACGATTCTTTTGAAATCTATACGACCGCCTTTGAACCACGTATTCATACGGATACCGTCGTCATTGAACTCCTTAAATCGCTTTTGCCTTCACCGATTGTTGGAAGGACGAAGGCACGCTAGCCTTCCTATCGACTATAATCGTTCTCACTCGATATTGTTATAACTTCATCCTAAAATCCTCGTCCTTCTTCTCGACCCTACTACGACCCTCATTCACTACCCACGACCATACCCGTATTATTTTTCTACGATCTAGATCGCGATTTCTTACGACAGGATTTGTGAAAACATTGTCATCGTTGGATCCCCATTGATACCCTCTTGTGTCCTCTCACCCCCCTACAAATTTTAATTTCGAGGACAAATTTCTTTTAAGTTGGGTAGGATGTAAAACCCATAAATTTCTACTATTTTTTTTTATTATTTTTGCATGGATTTAAAATTTTTGGTACTGTATGTCACGTAGTCGTATTGTACGTCGTGCGAAATTTTCGTTTGCTCGACGAGTACGAATATGTGCGAGCGTACATATTTTATAAAAATTTTCTTTTCTATTTTAATATACACTTTCAAAATTATATAATTATTATTCTTGCTATAAAAAGCCTTTGTTTCTAAAAAGTTATTAATAATAATAATATTTTGTATACTAGAAAAGCCTAATTATGTAAAGGATATTTGTTGCATACAAATATTTCGTTATTTATTTATTGGTCTATTTTAAATAAAAGTATAATTTTCGAAATTTATTAATAGTAATATTTTATTGTTCAAAAGATATTTAAAAATATTTATTATTTTCGAAATTATTATTATTGGTATTTTGAAAAATATTTTTGGAAGTTATTTTGGCCAATTAAATCTTGATTTAATGTTTGGAATTATTTAAATAGATTAAACTAGTATCTATATTTGGAATTGGATTATTTGATTTGATTTTAAACTAAAGGGATTGAATTTAAATAGGATTTGTATTTGGATTTGGATTTGAATTTAATAGATTGGTTTATCTACTTGGGTTTTTAATTCTCCTAATCCTATCCAAATTGGAATTCTCACATCCTATAATAGGCAGGTACTCCTCCAACCTTTTATTATTTCTCCACAATTTCTTCCACAAATTCCACAAGTGAGTGCCTCGTGTCGGTGTTCCATCCATCCTCAATGTGCGTGCCTCGTGTCCATGTCCAATCTTTCCGTATCGGCCGTGACAGCCTCGGGTCGACCACAGTGACCTTCTTATTCCATCTTTTTACACATACATTTATTTTTCTGTCGACAACCCGACAATATATATCAAATTCCTAACCCTAACCCTAATTCTAATCCAGCAGAATAAGCCACCGCCACGACGCCTCCACCTCGCCATGCCCAACACCTCCCCAACCTCCTCGACGCCACCAGCTACCACATGCCAACCCCGCCGGGCCAACTCCGGCCAACTCCCATACCACAACTACAACCCAAACCCAAACCCGACGACCATACCCCGTCGAACCACGACACAGCCCACGCCCGCCACCACTTTTCACCACCCTCAGCCTAGACCAACCCCCGACCACCGCCAATCCGACACCGTTTCCAGCCAACCCCTGTCACCGTCCTCCAACACAACCACCGGCACCACCCCAGCTACACCGACCACCACCATCACCCATAGACAAAGAAAAGAAAGGGGACAGAACCTTACCTCCTCGAGTCGACACACCGTGGCGAACTCTCCTCGCCGCCGCTGTTGGAAAAAACCACATCCGTCCAAATCGAACCGAAAACAACCGCCCCCGCCGGCGCTCCACTCCGTAGGCGCTGACAGCCGCGACGCCACCGCCGAGACCGCCGAGCGCTGCCAGCGCTCAGATCCACCGCCGACCGTCGATTTCCCCAGCACCGCCCTTGCGTCGCATCCTACCGCGCAACTCCGCCGGACCAACAAACTCGTCCGCCCCTCCTTCTCTTCTTCCTCCGGCCCACATCTTGCCGGCACCCGAGCCTCTCTCCTCTCGCCGGATCCAGCGTTCGCCGCATCCGACCGTCGGAGCACCAAACCCCCGAGCTCCCTCTTCTTCTCCGGCTCCATTCTCTCTCTCACTCGTGCTCCGCCTCTCCTGGCTCTCTCTCCCCCGCAGATCCCTTCCTCCGCTCGCCGGCCGAGCCGCCACTCCGTCGCCTTCTCTTCCAACTCTTCTCCTCCTGCTATTTCATCATTTTTTTTTCTTCTTCAGACTTCTCTCTCTCTCTCCGCGTTAAGTTCAGTGTATTTGTATTGTTATTACTTTATGTTATTTTTATTTTTATTTTTTTCTTCTTCTTCGTGTGTTATTTTGTGGACTACTGGTGTTCTGAAGAGAACAGAATAGTAGTACATTGGGTAACATCTGATATTATTATTATTATATTATTATTAAGGAATGTAGTTTGCTGGCTTAACAAATATATTTTGGTATTATTTATATTATTATTATTAATATTTCTAAGTTATATTTGTAGCAAAATGTAATATTTGGCTTCGGCCCTACATCTATTTTTCAAAGTGGAGTATTAGCCGTAAAATAATTTTTTTAAGATTTTATATACTTATATAAAATATTTTTAGAAGAATATAGGTTCCAAATTGTGGAGTAAATTTCTAAGTATTTTCAAATAATTATCTAGAAGTATTTTATAGTTTCTAGTTAGAAGTAATATTTTGTTAGAACTTATAGTTTTTCCTGAAAAGATTTTTGGATTTTAAGTAACTAATTTAATTTACTAAATAAAACCATTTTCAAGTATTAAGAAAAAGTTTTATAAAAACGTAAATATTATTACTTTACGTATTTTCCTGCCCATGACCAAGTCATTATTCCTATTCCTTTGTCCAATTCAAACATACCTTATGCCCACCCTAACCAATTTGACCATTCTGGACCCGATGGAACTGTCCGTGTCGCCACCCGAGGTCTCCTTGTACAGTTGTTGCACCAAAGTTGCAGATCGTGCCATATTGATTATCGCAGCACACCAGGCGCTCTACCAAGCAAGTCACCCTGCCATTAGCTGTTTAATTATTTTAGCTCATATTTCATGTATGTTCATTATTTTCTTTATGCAAAATAAACTGTGATACATGGCATAACTGTTAGAACTTACTGTTCATTATTTTTCTGCTATGTATTTTTTCTCACATTAAACCTAGATTTAAGGGACCACCTTATGTGTTGCATCCATTGGCCTTGACACGTTGTAACACGAGAGTTGTGTCGCATGTAGAACACGGAAGTACGTGATTGGCTGGCCACCAGTACGTACAAGCCGTGCGATAGGAATAACCGCTAATAGAGGTTGCATGCTAGTTTGACTTAGCGGTTATAGAGGTTTGTGTTGTGGATACAACACAGTAGGCATTGGACGGGAGGACAATTCCTTAGCGTATGGGCTTCGATGCACTTTCCTTGTGACCCGGACTCTCAGCTGGAGATACGGGATTGATGACCCAAGATTACTGACGGCCACTGACGATTCTGCGGAAACGTCATGCTCTTCCTGATGGGGCCTCTGGTGCCCAAAGGGGGACTACGCCGATCCTATTCAGCCAGGGCCCATGCGTAGGAAGGATTGTTCTTAACAACATTTCACTTAGAATGGTAAGCTACCCTATCCGTTAGGTACGAGTACTTTTGGTTTGGGTACTTGTATCTGACCGTAACTTGGAACAATAACTTGTCGCGGATTAGTTCGTCACATCTTGTCCTTGTTTGGTTGTAGGTGTGACTTACTACTTCGATGAGAAGGTATTGAACCTTGTTGGGGTCCGGATACCATATCGGATTCTTAGCATGGAAAGATACGTCGCCGTGAATTAGTTTACCATCTCCTGTCCTTGTTTGGTTGGGGGAATGGTACGCTCGTTCAGTAGGTACGTATTGGACCATGTTATAAATTGATTGACTTATTTATTGAGCAATATTTATTCAGTTTATATGGCATGCTATTATGTGTCTTGTTATCCCTCTGAGGACCTGGTTGCCTTGCCAGGTGTGTGCTATTGTCTTTCGCAGGTGTACTAGCTCTAGCCCTGATCTTCGCTATTTCTTCGAGGATGATTGCATTTGGATCGTCTTCGCTTCGCTTCGCCACTCATTTATCTTCTATGTACTTTCCTTATTTTGTTGGTAGTGGATTTGTCTCCACCCAACATATTGTATCAAGACAAAGTTATTCTCATTATATGACATCTTTTTTATTTATTTTGTGTGGATGAGATTAGTTATGGTTCTACTGCATTTTTACAGCTTATGTATTCATACGAGGTTTCCATATATTGGAGTATACTTCGTATAAATACAGCTGGCATGTCTACTTTCCTAGTCCTACGTATTTTGGGACTGGGCGTTACATGAGGCACGGGAAATCTTATAGTCATTTGACTTTTCTGAGGCATATGATCCATGCTTCTACAAGACCCCCTTCAAAGTTTACTAACATTCTGAACAAAGTTAGAAACACTTTGAACAGAAGCATGGTGCACGTATGACGTCAACACATGAATCTTTTTAGCGTAGCCCTAGTTTTGGCTAGCTGTCAAATCTTCTTTGGGATTAGAGTAGTTTATTTTGTTTAATCCTAAGTATACGATTGTTCGTTTTGTCTTCTCATCGAAATACACGTCATTGGAAGCCTATAAATGGCACTGGGAAGGATCCAAAAAGAAAATTCAATCAGCTGAGAGTCGAAGCATTTTAGATTCATTCTCAAAATTCAAGGTTCATTGCATTAACTGAAGATAGAGCTTATAAATAGATGCTTTTGGGGAGAACTTTTGTTCGTTCTCCTCTTCCTCCAAGTTCTGTGATTGACGTCATGGCTCCCAAGACTTGTAGCCTTCCTTCCCGGAATTTTTTAAATATTTTTTAATATTTATTTTGATTTAAATGGTGATTTTAAAAAAAAATTATTAATAATTATTTAGTAATTATTACGGTAGATGACTTTAGCCATAGTTGAGTTTTGAGTACCAGACGACTAGGAATCATGGCACGGATAGTTTAGTGGCGTGCCTTGACTAGTGTATTAACCCGGGTAGGGAAGGCCGAACCATAGTGATGTCCTAACTAGAAAAACCAGGCCAAGTTGTGACATGAGCGTTATAAATATTTTTAATTATTTATTGTTAATATTATTTAACGTCTAGGTGACCCGGTTGTACCAAACCAGTCTGGACTGGAGCCGAACTGAGCCAAACCCATATAGTAAATGAGTGCGACCAACGACGCCCATATAGTCGTACATATTGAATTTATTATTCTGATTGTTAAATAGGAAGTTCGTATATAATGGATTTATATACATAAATATAATTTATTATTACTGAATTAATATTCTATTTTAGAAATAGGATAAATACCTTCATAATTACCCTTATGCGTGTTGTGATATTTAGACTACAAATTCTGTCAGTACACTTATTATAGATTTTCTTATTAGTATCAATTATTGTTATTTATATTGTTATTAGTTTTGTAATGATAAAAATATATTTAGTATTTTAGATTATTTGTGAAAAAATATTATTGTTGTATGTATATATATTATTATAAGCAAACACTATTAGAAATATATTCCTAAGATGTATTTTGGACTTTGGGAGTATTCATGCATATAGGGGATTTACGTATAATGTAGAGATATATATATTTTATATGTAATATATATATATATATATATATATATATATATATATATATATATATATATATATATATATATATATTTTTATATGTAAAATATATATATATATATATATATATATATTATATATATATATATATATATATATATATATATATATATATATATATATATATATATATATATATATATTATAATATATTAATATATATATATATATATATTATATATTATATGTATATAGATATATAGGTATAAATAAATAGGTATATGTGTACATGCGTATTATATAAATATATATTATATATATGTAAGTATGTATATAAAATGTATGTGTGTGTATGTATATATATGTATGTACATATATAATATATATATATTAATATATTATATATATATATATATAATTATATTATATATATAATAATATATGTGTGTACGTATACGTATATATAATATATATATGGGTGTATACGTGAATGTGTGTGTATGCGTGTATATATAAATATATGTATACGTGTAAGTATATAAATAAATGTGTATGTGCATATATTAAGATATATTAGTAAGTATATATGTATATGAATATATATAAAAAAATATATGTATATGAATATATATATAAATATATATGTGAATTATTTGCATATATGAAAAAGACAAAGGAAAAACAAAAAGAATAAAAACCAAAGCTTTAGGGCTAAGCCCAACCCGGCCATGCAATGAAATCCCAGCCCAACCGAACTAAGCCGGCCCAGAGCCAAGCCCAGCCCGGCCTAGCAGCCAACTCCCCATGAGTAAAATCCTAGCCCAAACCAGCGTACAATCCTCAACCTATTACTTCCCATCCCGAGCGGAACACACCCCCGCCCGAGTTTATAACCGAGAGAGAGAACGGGAGAGAATCCCTCAAAAAAGGCAAACCCTAATTATTTCCCTTCGATCCCAGACCCCCAGCGTCGCCCTACGACCTTCCCGGCCGCCTGCCCCCGCCGGAGGTCGTCGAAAACCATCGCAGGAGGTCACGCACGAAGAACAAAAACGACAGAAATAGTAGTGCGAGACCAAGTTCGTCACGGCGTTTCGCTCACCCTATCCGATCGTTTCCAGAACCAATTGCACAGGTATACTCACCTATACGACTTCACGTCCTTGTAATTAGATTCAAGAAGAACATAGTTAAAACTAGATTTATTTCGACCCAAAGATCGACCGATACCTGTTCGAAAATAGGGTATAGAATCGTCCAAACCCCATACTTGGAAGCCAGATTTCGATCTACGCTTTAATAGTTTTTAGAAACTAATTGAACAATTATAGTTAACATAATCAAGATCAAAACGCAACTTGTAGTTCTATTTTTCGATGTATGAGTATGAATTAAATCGTTGATGAAGTTCAACAAAAATCTGTTTTCAAAAATATAGAAAATAGGAAAATTTATCCGAGACGACGTGCGTCCGCCAATCCGAGCGACATGGTCACAAACCGAAAGCATCGAAAGGTACGTAACGGCTTCGTGGTCATGTGGACTTTGACGGAATTTAAATTGGTCGCATGTGCACGACGAATTTGATGCGTATCTGTCGAAATTTACCGTATCGGTCACTTTGCAAATTTCTCAATTACTTTGTGCATGCTCGTCAGATCGAGACGAAACTTGTGCCAATAGGACCGTATCATTTTTCTGGTCCTGTATGCCAAGTTTCGTCCGATTCTGAGAATTGATAAAATTGCCGTTGTGCGGGCCCCACGGTCCGACTCAACGGGTGATTTTGTGCACGGCCCGCCGAATCCAACTTTGGACATACGGTTGGGTTCGTAAAAGAAAATCGGATCCGTAGACATGTAGTTTCATGACTTTAGAGACCATTGACTCTGGCACACTTTTTGGTGCAAAGCAGGTCCAATGGCGGACACCATTTTTGCCCAAAATTATCGTTTTTCCCCTGTGTCCAGAATTGGACTTAAGGACAGGAAATCTAGCTAATTTGACTATTCTAAGGACATTGGTAATTTATTTCAGCTTTCGGAGACAGTTATGATGAGTTGGACTTTACGGCTCATAGTTGACTATTTTGTGGGATCTGCGTGCAACCTCCAAGCAAGTATACCTTGCCAGCTTGTACAGTTTAATTTATATGCATGTTCATTATCTTACTGCTGTTCTTTTCCTTACACTTGTGATTGCTTTATTCTATGTCTAGTATACTCATCCTGTTATAGTTTTACTTGACATGTTTCTAGTCGCCTGCACATTCTTGTTCCTTCTGTTATGATAGTTCTATCTGCTACACTGTGTTAGTTTTATATGTATTCCTTGATAGAGTCATCTATCCTACACCAGGATTTCCTCGACTTGATTATAACTTGACTTGACATGACTTGAGTAGGACTTGACTTTGACATTCTATAGATTGTGAGTACTTACCTTGACTACGGTCTATAGGATTTTATACTAGGATTAGCTACTATCTTGGTTATGAGTACTTGACTTGACTGCGATTGAGATACTATAGATTGTGAGTACTTGCCTTGACTGCAGTCTATAGCTTGACCTATTAGCCAGTTCTAGTATGGCATGCTAGTGTCTTAGGATCCTTGTGTTTAGATCTTGTGTCTTGGTTCATTTTGCCTCGTTGGATATCCTTGATTGTCTCTTACTTCTTCGTATATTTGTACTGTTACATGTTAGCTTGTATATTATGTATCTTGCTAGTCCTCTGAGGACCTGATGATCTCTTCAGGTTTAGCGACTGCGTGGAGTTAGTTAGTAGAGCGGGATGATAGAGGATTGCGATGCATGATACAGGTATTTGCTTGTGATAATTCTTTATCCTCTCGTGCTTCATATTCAGTATCATGATATTTTCTGCTTATTTTATAGACTCATATCATTCTTAGAGTCTAATCGAACAATATGCTAATGGGCTACAGACCATGACCCATACTTGTTCATTCATGTTTCATATATTCCTGTGGATTGAGATATAGATTAGATTAGACATAATACCCCTGACCTTGACTACTTATTCGTACTCAAGTCGGGCTGGAGTCCGCTCGATACATAGCTGGCTTGCTCACGAGCTCGCGTCCGAAAAGCGAATGCGGGTCGTGACAAGACTCCTCTCCTTACTAGAGAGGAAAGTGAACTCAGGCAAAGCCGCCCAAGACTCTTGCCGGCACGTTGCTCATCGTCGGCATGAAGCACCCTGTAGTTGAAGGTAGGTGATTCGTTATCAATGACCGGATTTTATAAGTACAGAGATGCTTGTGTACGTTTGATCGTGTGGATCAAGCATCACATATTGTCCTACTTCATTCCTTTTGGAAGAGGCATGTAAACACCGTCTAAAGGACATATAGAGGCATCACTCAATATGTTGTCCACAAAGGCCTCTGTCGTACGCCAGTGCACGTGTGCATTGAACAAAGGACATACTGATGCATTTGTTAATAGGTTGCACGTACAGGATTCTCTTGTGCGCCAATGTGTATGTGCGCTATCCATAAGATGCGCTGATGCGTTCGTTAACGTGCTGCACACAAAGGCGCGTGTGCAGGATGACTTTCAGCGCATAATTTTTCTTAAGTCTTTTCTAAGACTGATATGTTTGCTCATCTTTGTGTAGTTTTCACTTTAACTCGTGCCGACTCAGATGGAGCATGAAAGGATATCATAAGTTAGTTGATTCGAAGAGATGACCGTCCTGATGAAGTTTCATTACGAGATCAAGCAAAGTGATCCCTGCTCGTACAGCATGTTAGTTGTCTTCACTCCCAAGACGACACGTATTGTCCACCGATATAATGTTGGGCTTACAGGGTTAGGATTGATTGTCCAGTTTAAATCCCTGTCTTCCAGCAGCTCATCCGCATGGCCGAGACGACCATCTTGTATGCTCAAGATGGCCTTCATGCTTGTCTTAAAAAATTAATACAGGCCCCGTACTAGAGATTTGTCACATCACTGCCCTCTCTACACTGGAGATTTGTCACATCACTACACTCTACAGGAGAGATTTTTTATATCACTGCCTTCTGCAGGGGGAATAATGGGCCAGAATCCTCCGGAAATATATTTTCATCATATGTAATCATGAAATCAATAACAATTCTAATTATGTAATGATTTCCATCATATGTAATCATGAATATTAAAAAATCTAATCTTTTTTGTTAGTTTATGCGAGCTTTTGTGAATGTGGATATTATAGAGGAATTTTGTGAGCTAACACATTTTTAAATGCGGATGGTAAGTAAAAATGAGAGGCACCGTAGGGGTGATTAATCAAGAGGTAAGAATGTTTGTTCAGAGGTGATCTGGACATAACAAACATTAGACTTTAGAAATAGGTAACATACTCAGAGGTTGCAAGAACATGGTATGAAAATATAAGAACAGTTCAGAGGTAATATGAACATGTTTGTTCTTTAAATAATCCTTTTTGTGGGCTTATCACCACTAATGCGCCTAAGACTTTGACGCATATGATAAGGTACGATGATGATTTTATCAACAGAGGTAATATAGACGTATCGAAAAAAGGGTTGGGAGATAAGAATGTATACTCAGAGGTAATATGGACGTGGTAGACATTCAAATACACATGATAAGGACAAATGTAGGGGTGAAGGTTACAATTAGAGACACTTTCACTTCCGTCTTTGTTCAAACATAATATTTCTTAAGGAACTTTCCATTGATAGGCATCATGAGCAAGTTTCGTTAGATTTCGCTAGCCGGTACGCACCATTAGAATAGATAGTTTCGACAACAAATGGTCCTTCCCATTTAGGTTGGAACTTTCCAGCTGTCTTGTTGGTCATAATCATTGGCCTTCTGACTGATAGGATGAGGTCACCGACCCAGAATGACCTTTCTTTGACTTTTTTGTTGAAAGCTCCCGATATTCGTACTTGGTATAGCTCACTACGATGTTGAGCTAGGAGGCGTTTCTCGTCCAGTGCTTCCAATTCTTGTAGTCGCAAATGGTGGTTATCTTCGGTAGTCATGTGACTGTTAAGAGCCACTCGTAGAGAGGGGATTTAAAGTTCCAGAGGGAGTACAACTTCACTTCTATATACTAGGGAGAATGCGTACTACCAGTAGGTGTCCGTACTGTGGTTCGATAAGCCCAGGGATATTCACCGAGCTTCTCGTTCCAGTTGCGCTTGTTAGAAGACACAACTTTCCTAAGGAGTTTGATAATCGTTTTATTGAAAGCCTCGGCCAACCCATTTGCTGCTGGATTGTATGCAGTTGAAGCTATACTTTGGATCCGATTCTCGTCGCAGAACTGACAAAAAACTCTACTAACAAATTACGAGCCATTGTCGTGGATAATCCTCTAAGGTAATCCTAACCGGTAGATGACGTGATGCTTAAGAAATTTAATCACATCCAAGGTTTTTACATCAACGATTGGTATCGCTTCCGCCTACTTGGAAAAATAGTCAGTTATAGCCAAAATGAACTGGTGACCTTTGTCGGGTGTTAGAATTTTGACGGGTAGTGAATGTATTATGCATGGATCTGGCACATTTGGTATTTCTTATGTACGCCAATGCGTCTTCTATCATCGTGGGCCAGTAACATCCCATGTGTCTAATTCGGTCCTACAGTTTAGGACCTGGTTGGAGGGCTCCGCAAGTACCATCGTGAGCTTCATGAAGTGCTTCCTTTCCTTCATTATATGATAAACATCGAGTAGGAGTCCATCAAAGGAAAAATGATATAATGTTTTAGTTTGAACTTCGCAATAGAATCGAAGAGAATACCTCCGGACGGAGGCTGCTTCCTTTGTATTGTCTGACAAGATTCTTTAGAACGTAAAATCTTTAAAGGAGACCGCCAGTCTTGAACACCCTCGTATGTGTCCGTGGAATGGTTGGCTTGCATGCACAGGTTATTCTTGGGGCATACCAGCTCCTGGCCAATCACCGTGATTGTCTGTTGTGAAGTTACGTGTAGGCAACTCTAGAGGGGGTGAATAGAGTTTGTGTCAATAATAACCAATTAAAAATGTAAATCTATATCAAGTCCAGAAATTAACTACCAAGAGAGTAAGTAATCAGAGAGTAATGCAAAAATAAATAGAGATCAGAAGAGATACACAAACACAGTGATTTAACCTGATTTCCCTCGTGGAGGACTAGTCCAGGCCTGAGAACTATCGCTCAGGATTGAAATCCACTATTTATGAAATGGGTACAACCATGTGCCTTTACTCAAAAGAACACGCCAACTTCTTACAACTTCGTAGAGGCGAAACTTGGAATTGTTCAAGTAACTTCATTACAACTTTAGCACAGAACTTCTAGCTGAATCGCATTTGAGCACCTTGGGGCTTAGGAAGTTTGTGGCTAGTAGATTTGAAGATGATGGCTTAGAATATACAAGGCTAAGAAGATGAGAGAAAAAGATGATTTGAAATGAGTGAATTCAAGCCCTATTTATACTAGTCTGAGGAGACAAAATTTGGGCCGAATTCTGTTTCAAAGATTCAAAAATTCGAACGTTGGACAGCCTAGATCAAGGTATTCCCAAAAATTAGCTTCCTAATTTTCAGGGACAGAGTTCGGCCCGAACTCTGCTTGGGGACAGAGTTGGGCCCGAATTCTTATTCCTTGGGGCCAGAACATTCAAGTAAGCTAGAATGGTTTGGTTTCGTGATAGTCTTGTTTTGTATGGTGGAGCTTTGGTGTAGTAAGTCTACGATTGAGATGACTCAGTGCGACTCAACGTACATGTTCCTAGACTCAATAGAGTGAAAATTACAGACTCAGTACAAGTACAATTGCAATGACCAGCTTGTCTATGACGTCTGTCTTAAACTTGATATGTTGTAGATGATGTTCTTGTCTTTGAGCTCAACGTGTCATATTGGATCATATCAAATATTGTTTTGTTAATTCTCTAAATTAGGTTGACTGTGATCCAGTTTGGGTCAATATTCTCTCCCATTTTGATAATTGACAAAATAATATTTACATGTCGCAACATTCATACCAGGACACATGTTGAAGGGAGTAGTTTGTATATATGAATTAGCCCTGCAAACAGATATGTCGGCTCCCCCAGAATTAACTATTTCGATTTTGTCCTGATACAAAATTTTTATCCAAGCACAACGTAATATCCAACAAAATATGAAGATCACATCAAACAAATATTTATACTTCTCCCCCTTTGTCATTTAGCAAAAAGAATTATAGCTCCCCCGTAAAAAGAGAAAAAATAGACAAAGTAAAGATAATAAACACACAACTTATAACCATAACCAACCATTGATAGAGACAACTAGTAGTTTTGATAATGCAAAGTAAATAAACTAGAAGTCACATGACAAACTGAAGTCATTAACTAAAACACAGTGGAAAGAGTGCTAAAATATGAAAATGAAAAGCATAACTAAAAGTAAACATCAGCAGCAGCAGCAGTAGGTAGAAGACCACGACCATCATGGAGCATAGGAACGGGATGAACCGGCTGACTCGGATGGCTCGCTAGCAGAGCGATGAGGATCAACAAACACCGTATCAGGATCCAAATACCGTTTGGCCCATGGGTCGTCAATCCGGTAGCCTTTGCGAGAAGGATCTCGCCCGTAGAAAATGGCATCGGGGATGCTGGGCCATGTTCTACTAGATATCATACAAAGTGTTGCTGATGGCGCTCATCTGTAAAGTGGTCTGGTAGTCCAGCTGGGTGTAATGATCGTCTTTCAAATGAAAGCGGTCGCGCAACATGTCGCGAATGGAGTCGAGGATCGCAGGAGGCTCAGGCTGAGGTACATCTGAGTCAGAAGATTCCTCCTCAACTGGAACAGGAGGAACAGGAGCAAGGGTAGTCCTATGAGCCCTGGAGGGAAGGACAAGAGCTGCTAAAAACTGACACTCATCCAAAGGGATTTTGAAGGCACAAAAGATCATCGGAAGATACATCACATAAACAATCGATTTTGGCTTTTTCTTTGGACGAATCATCCAATCCATCATCGTGCGAAAAAATTGAAGGGGATGGTGAAGTGAAGATAATAAAGGGAGGTAATCTCATGATAAGTAACCTCATCGGTAGATCCTGCTTTCAGCAGGATGGAAGAGAAAATGATGCGATGAAGTTCATAGAAATAGTTGTTGAGATACTTAGCCCGAAGTTTCCGAGGGCTGATGTTGGGTTCACACATCATATCCTTGAACCCTTCAAGTGTGATATCACCAACAAATTAGAAATCCCGAGCATCAGCAATACGCTTCCAAGAATTTGGGTCAAGGAGTTCAAGATATTCAGCTAGGTCAAAGCCATCAAATACAATATTAATGCCAACGACCCAAGAATAAATTCTACTATCGTCGTGAGTCATATTGCTATAAAGCATTTGTATTGAATTGAGGTATATAAGTGATGATGTGGATATAAGTTCAACGAGACATAGATCCATAAAATTCGGATCAAACTCGAAGAATATTGTGAAAATGGGGTGTCTCGGCACAACACTTCTGGAGCGGAAGTCAGAGTTCCACTAATTATATGCTTCTAATGAGACAAAAATATGCCCATTAAACGTGTTGGCATCGGGAGGTGGAGGAGGATTGAACAAAGGGTGAATGGGATTAACAATTGGAGGAGGAGAAGAAGGGTTCGATGAAGATGCTCCTTCGGTTCTAGCCCTCTTCCCCCGATTAAAAAGTCTAGGAGCCATAGATATTAGTTGAGACAAGGAAATGAATAACAATAATGAAAGTGGAGATGGAGAACAAGAGTTATACCTCAAAATGATGAAAAAGAATGGAGGAGAATCACCCAAAACCTTGAAATCTTAAGTTTTGAAGAGTGGAGAGCACCAACAATAGATTTCTAGGTTTAGGGTTTGGAGAGATAGGCTTTGGAGAGAGGTTAAAGGTGGTAGCAATGAGGAGAGAGAGAGAGAGCAAATTGTGCATATAGAGTAGGGTCGGCTGCACTAGTTAAATTGTAGCCCTTGGATTAAATTGGATGGATGGCCAGGAGTGGCTGAGAGTTCTGGTACCCATGACATAGAGTTCGGCCCGAACTCTACCACAGGCAGAATTTGGCCCGAGTTCTATGGGTTGGTTCCAAAACTCCAACAGGTTGGAAAAAAAATGTTGATAAAAGACATAAAGCGTGGTCTTGAATTATGAATTATATAAGCCATAAAATAAATTAAACCTTGCGACAAACTTTGTTAAACAATGATCAGTATTGGTGAATCGCCTCAGGTTAGCTGTAGGGGTCGGATCCCAGCTAGCGGTAGTCCGAAGACTAGTACACCGTATCGCTTAGGCTTTTACACCATATTGTTAGAAGGGCCCTTTCGACTTGTACCCAAAACAATTTCACTATGTATAATTATGTTTTAACAGTTATTTGTGCAGGTACAACTTATTGTACGACATCTTCATCCAAAATTCCTAATTTTGAAAATTAAAATTGAAACGCTCTTCGGCAAGTGGTTTTGTGAAAAAAGTTTGCTAGCTGATGATCAGTGTCAACAAATTCTAAGTTAATAGTGGCATGCATTTGATGATCATGCAAAAAATATTGTCTAATTTCTATGTGCTTAGTGTGTGATTGACAAACTGGGTTTTGGTCCGGTTAATTACACTAGTGTTATCACAGAATATTGGTATGTGCTTAAACAGTAAATTATAGTCTTCAAAGGTTTGCTTCATCCACAGAATCTGAGCACAACAATCCTACTACGATGTATTCAGCTTCTGTTGTGGATAGTGCTACAGAGTTCTACTTTTTGCTAAACCAAGAGACTAAAGTCTTACCTAATAAATGACACGTGCCGCTAGTACTTTTATGGTCGACTTTGCATCCAGCAAAATCAGCATCGAATATCCGATCAAGTCAAAGGAACTAGTTTTGGGATACCACAAGCCCACCATAACAGTCCCTTTATATCGAAAGGTACGATTATCCGTGGTCATGTGTGATTCCTTAGGGTTGGCTTGATATCGAGCACATAGGCAAACACTAAACATGATATCGGGACGACTAGAAGTTAAATAAAGTCGACTACCAATCATACCTCGATACTTACGTTGATCAACTGGTTTGCCACTTTCCTCATGTTCTAGTTTTGTTGTAGTAGCCATCGGAGTACTGATTGGTTTGATGTTGTCAAGATCAAACATCTTCAGCATATCCTTTGTATATTTTGATTGGCTGTTGAAGACTCCTTGTAAGTATTGTTTGACTTACAGTCCAAGGAAGTAGTTGAGCTCCCCTATTATGCTCATCTGAAACTTATTCTGCATACACTTGGCAAATTCTTGGCATACGACCTCACTAGTAGACCCAAATATGATGTCATCCACATAAATTTGTACTAGAAGAATGGTGTCATCAAGAGATTTATAAAGTGTGTCGTGTCAATTTTCTCTTTTGAAAAACTTTTATCAAGTAAGAAAGTGCTAAGGCGTTCATACCAAGCTCGAGGGGCTTGTTTGAGGCCATAGAGAGCTTTCTTAAGTTTGAAAACATGGTCGGAAAATTTGTGATTTTCAAAACCAGGTGGTTGCTTTACAAACACTTCTTCTTTAATAAAATCGTTAAGAAAAGCACTTTTGACATATTTGAAAAAGTTTGAAATTTTGGAAATTTGCAAATGCACAAAGCATGCGCATTGATTCAAGTCATGCAACCGAAGCATACGTCTCATCGTAGTCGATACCTTTCTCTTGGTTGTATCCTTGAGCTACGATACGTGCTTTGTTACGTATGACTGAACCGTCCTCATTGACTTTGTTAGAAAAAAAACATTTAGTACCGATAATCGAATGATCAGCCGGTTTAGGAACAAGTTTCCAAACTTGATTTCTTTCGAACTGGTTGAGTTCTTCTTGTATTGCAGATATCCAAAATTCATCAGAGAAAGCTTTGAAAACATTTTTGGGTTCTATTTGAGAAATAAATACAGTGCTAGCTATAGTATCTCTAACAGATGATGGAGTACTTACTTGTTTTGATACCTCACCTATTACCAAGTTTTTCGGATGCAATGGTGTAAAATAAAACTTCTTTGGTAATGTAGAAGCATGAAAAATATTAAAGAAAATGACCATGGCCAAAGAACCCCATGCGGCTCAGAAAGCCCATGCGGCTCAGAGAGTCATGCGACATAAGGGACTATGCGTCCCAAGACATCCCATGCGACTCAGAAGACACGTGGCGGGACATCCCTCTCCTCTGCCCTCTCGTATTAATTGTTTGACGGCTGACAACTCTAAAAAAGTGACAGTCCTGACACAAAAAGAAGTAATTATGACTCTGTCATAATGACAGACTTCTAGGGAAGAGAAAAGAGATCTCTGACACAAATCCCCCGAGAGCCATAAAAATGCCACGTGGCCTTGCCACGTGGGCGTTCGTATGCGGCTCAAGCAAAGACTTCTCATGCGGTTCAGAATGAAGCCGTCCTATGCGGCTCAGGCCGAGACAGCCTCATGCGGCTCGAGCAAAGACTTCTCATGCAGTTCAAGAGGACCATTTTCATGCGGCTCAGGCGGATGTATCCCTATGCGGCTCGCAATGATCACCTCCATGAGAGGGCCACTACCCAGGCAGCCCTGACACGTGGCCCTAACCATATGCGGCCCAAAATCATATGCGGCTCACTCGTCATGCGGTTCAGATCCCCCCAATGGCTCCTAGGACACGTGTCCTAAGCCGATCAATTCCTCAGATTTATTGCAATCAAAGATTGGGTCAAATCCCAATAATCTGGGACACGTGGCAGGAGAATAAATCTAATTTATTCGCAGACATCGGAAGACCATTATGAGGAAGATTTATTCTAATCAATATTAATTGCTGATGAGATTTGGTGTAATCTACACTCAATAGCTCGAATTCGTCACAATCAAAAGCGAACGACCTAGATTGACCAATCCTCAGGCCGCCACCATCTCCAAGAGGCAATCATTGGCAATCCTAATGAGGAGATCCTATTATAAATAGCAAGGTGCCATTCCCTTGTGAAAGAGATAGACGGTCAGAGAGAGATACGCCCATACAGAGAGGCTCCCCCGATAGTCAGAGAGAAGAATCCACAGAGATCAATCCAGAGAGAGAGAAAAGCCAGAAGAGCAATACGAGGAGAGCAGGAGGAGCATTTCTTCATCAACGCCAACCATCTCGTCACAGGAGCCAAGGCTGCATACCGATCGTCCAAGGAGTAAGGCAGGGCTACCGTCGCCTTCCCGAGCCTCTATCATCACCCCCAGAATCAAAAATAAATAATTGTACTTAGATTGCTGTACCTAGGTTTTCGTCCCTAGGCTTTCTTTGTACAAGCGAGTTTGTAACGTAAAGTAAAAGTCCGGTCCTCCGATAACTGTTCTGTTCTTTTATATTTCATGGCAAACACGATGGCGACTCTGCTGGGGACAAACTTCTCCACGGCTGAGGAGTTGGTGACACAATCGGATGCAGCCAAGCTTGGCTCCACGCAACAAAAGATGGTCGCCCGGTACTACCAACAGGCGTTCGAAGAAATGCTCTCCGACAAGAGCTCCGGCCCGGTCCAGAAGCGAGCCCGCACAAAGAAGGCCCGCAAGGAGTGTAGACCCCGATCATTCGTTCCTACTGAAGCTCTTACAGAGATACCCTCTGTTGTTCAAGATGGCGAGCAAGACTCTCCTGCGGCCCTACTTCAGACCGTGGTAACTCTGCTGTCCCCAAGTCCGGCAGAAGAAAATACTATGATGCTGGACTTGCAGGGGCAAAGAGAACTCTACGCGATCCGACCCGCATAAGGGTACTAGCCGTATGGAAAAAGCTCATGCGGCCACATCCGCTAACCGCATGAAGAAAACTCATGCGGTCACATCTGTCAGCCACATAGCTTATACGGCTACAGTCGCCAACCACATGGATGAAGCCTATGCGGTTACTGAAGTCAATCACTTGCAGAAAACCCATGCGCCACATTGCCAAACCGCATACGGCCAGCCTGCACGATCGTGACTCCTACTAATCTTACCAAAGCAACTCATCCGGCAGCTAAGGACAACTGCATGCAGACAGCCTGTACGGTTTCCAATCCTAGCCGCATAGCATCCGTTCCACGCTCCTCTCAATTAGTCTTCTACCGTATCTCATGCGGTCCTGACCCTGATGGTTTTCTGGATGATAAGCCAGACACTGTGGTATTCAACTTAGACTCTTCCTATTACGCACCCGTAAGTGCTAAAAAGAAGAAGTCTAGGGCAGCGCAGGCTCATCAAGCCCAGTCAGCTGTCCAACCTCTGACTATCGGGGCGTCCCGTTGACTATCACACGGGCCTCTGATGGAAAGTTGTATAGAACCGCTCGAGTCCAGCCCCGGCAGCAAAAGGACAAAGTGGTTCCTCTGACCTGCGTGAGGCGATCCTCCACAAGCGCAAGAAAAGAAAAGGAGCCTCGACGTGCAAAGAGTCCTCGCTTGGACATCACTGCACCCAAATCATCGTCAACTGCTGTTGCAATAACGCGGCAACAACGGAAGATCGACCGTCAGTCTTCCAAAGACTACAGCATCCGAGCTCGAAGGCGAGGCACCTCCTGTTTTCACCTGTAATTCTACTCAGAAAATCCCCGTCGAGGGGAGAGGGAAGAAGACAAGCATCTCCAGCCCTAAAATATCAGCCACTACAGCTAAGAAACTGTCGTCTAAACGACTGTCCTCCACCGGAGTATTCTAAACACCCGTTCAAAGACGAAATCTGCTGCAATGGGTAATTATCTACTCACTGGAGGTCGTAGGAACTGGGGGTAGCACTCCTCCGAACATCCACAACAATCCGATGTTTCAAGGAGCCGAGCCCGAGGAAACAACTCTCCCATCAGGTATAACAGACGATGTCCCCAAGGACATCTATGACTCTCAAGACGAAGCAAGCTCTGAGGCTGGGGATACCGTTCCCTCCGAGTCCGAGCCCGAAGAGAACATTCCCACCTACCCC
This sequence comes from Iris pallida, assembly GCA_029216955.1. Lineage (NCBI taxonomy): Eukaryota > Viridiplantae > Streptophyta > Magnoliopsida > Asparagales > Iridaceae > Iris > Iris pallida. The sequence goes on along the minus strand of JANAVB010032619.1, from coordinate 6,018,254 downwards.
GATGACTTCTCGGTGTATGGGTATAACTCGGAGGGCACATCCTCCACCATTCCTTCCATCACTCCTCATGTAAAGACGGTGTTCATGACGGATAACAATCAAGGTGGTTCCAGCGATCGCCAATGCATCAACACTTTGGAGGCTATACTGCAGGCCTTGGTCAAGTCTGTAGATGAAATCAAAGCCGCTCTTCCAACTCTGCAAGGAGGAACGCCTGGCCAAACAAGCACGGGTCCCGCGGTCAATGCGGACTCGAACTCAGCGGCACCAAACCCGGGCAATAATCCTCCCAAAATAACAACCCCTCCGCAACAGATGAGGCCACGAAGTAAGAATAGAGGTCCAGGAGCTCGAGCTATGTTCCATGCCCGATAAAATGCTCAAGACCTCAGAATGCGGCAACCATACCCTGCCGAATGGAGGGATGTTCCATTCCCACCAAGATAAGCCGTTCAATATCAACCCGTATGATGGCAAGACCTCAGCAAGTCGGTACATCACTTACTTCGAGGTCACCACCGACCATCTGCCCCATGATGATGCTATCCTCACACGATTATTCATTGGGGCATTGGAAGGAGTCGCTTTCGACTGGTATCGAATCTGCCGGACAACTGCATCCACTCCTTCGCCGGCTTCAAGCGCCTGTTCTTGGAGAGATTCTACGAAGTAGGGCAGGACGTCACCATGTCTACTCTCATGGACGTCGTCCAAGGGAAGAAGGAGTTGACAAGGAACTACATTGAGTGGTTCCGCCAAACCGCCATGAAGCTGCCCTCCGGAAATCGGATTCATCCTTAATTAAAATTTGCCAAAAGAGATTGCTCCCAACAATTAGTCTCTGGATGGGCGAGAGTCAATTCAAGGACTGGAAGGCATTTATCATCAGTGCCACAAGTACCGAAGAACGATTGAGAAAGGCTCACCAACTGGGATTGAACATCTCAGAAGAAGAAAACAAGGGCAAGCGTCCCAACAACGATAATGGGGGTAGCCCCTCCAATAATCGGGATAGCAAAGGAAAGCAGGCTAAGGTGGTCGATACAGCACAAAAACCTGAGCCGAAGCCAGCAGACAAATAATGGCCGCAAATCACTTACTCCTTCAAAGACGGTCATGTCAAGCCCATCTTGGACATGCTCATACAAGGGGACCGAATTTAGCTTCCTCCACCAAGATGGGAACCGCGGCCGGCAGAGATGGAGAATCAAAGTACTGCCATTATCATCGCTATGTCCATCATGCTACACACGATTGCTACCACTGAAACGGTACATCCAAAACCTCATCGATTCAAACACTCTGGCCATCAATTTCGAAGAGGTAACCGTGGCGGCCAATATGGTGTCCGTACAATTCGGCAGCTTCCCTCCGACGGAGACTCAAGACGGGGTGATCCCCGTCCCTCTAGCGACAATGGAGATTACCAATCTTCCACCTCCCTGAGACCAGGCAGCCGGTCTAGTACCCCTCACCACATCATGAGGGGAGGTCATGTGGATCCACCCAGACTTGGTGTCAGAAGTGACTCGGCCCACACCATCTTCCACCGACAAGAAGAAAAGTGGAAAAGACAGGACATGCCATACAATCAGCGCAACGAGGAAGCTACAGCCGTCGTCACGCGGTCCGAAGCGCAATCCCAACCTATGGTTGACAATCCAGCTGAAAATCATCAACCCACTACAACTGATGCTCCGGGACCGGCTCAGCCTTCGACGACCGACAAGCCTAGGCCGAGGAGACTCGCTTCGACAAATCCCTCCGAAAGGAGGCAGCCCAAGGGCTAGAGAGGCCCTACAACTTTGATATCTTAGCGTAATTGGCTAACACACCGGCCAAGTTGTCACTGTACGAACTCCTAAGGCTCTCCAAGGACGTTCGTATTGCATTAAGCGAAACACTCCAAAATGCCGATGTCTATCTTGCTCAATCCAACCTCACCGGGGAGGACTCACCCGTGGATCTCCAAGACAGTGCCTGCACGGAAGAAATGCCCAACATCATCTTCACTCCGCAGGACATGCTCATCAAAACGGACCTACACGATCGCCCGCTATACTACACGGGATATATCGGCGACGTGAAGGTGGATCGGATGCACATAGATCCTGGCTCTTCCATAAGCATTATCCGAAGGATCTGCTACATCATCTCCGCATCCCAATGCATCGCCTGACACCTACAAGCACTGCCATCAGCGGTTTTAATTCGGGCAGGAGCTACCCAATCGGGAAGATTCGTCTGAAGTGTCAGATTGGCGATCTCCAATCCGAAGTCACCTGCTACGTCATAGATGCAGACACTTCTTACAACATCCTCTTGGGGCGCCCATAGATACACGATTATATGATCGTACCTTCCACGCTACACCAGTGCTTCAAATATGTCGACAAACACGGCCTCGTAAAGACGAAATTTGCTGACATCGATCCCTTCAAAGGGGTCGAATCTTACTACTCAGACTCCTGCCTGTACAAAAAATTGAAGAAGCATCTTGGTGAAGGAGATGTACAAACTGGTACCGAGACAGCCACAGGATCAGAGGAACCTCTGACGATCCACCTCCAAGCTCACAAACCGGGCAAGTCCGTACCCCTTACTGCCACTCTATGGAGGGACGCGATCAGCCTCTCGGCGCAAGAAGAGCAGATGATAATCCGGCTGCCAAGGTCTGGCCAAGTACCAAGATCCACAACGACGCTATTGACAATCAGACTGCCGAGAGTCGGTCAACCCCAAATGGAGAAGCTCAATCCCTCCGATAGGCCACTGACGATACGCCTTCCCAAGAAGGGTCGTCACCCCGATGCGAGGTCTGACACTTCTAGCGAATCGGCCACTCCTCGCTCCACATCGAGTACCAAACTGGGGGTCGCTAGTCTGCCAACGACTCCACGCTCTGCCCCATCAACTGAACCACTGACAATCAAGCTTCCCAGGTCTTCCTCTCAGTCTTCATTCACACAGGGGGTAGCCGAAGAGGAACCGAAGCTAGCCAAGTATGTGGCTGCCCACACTGATGTTCCTTCCGTAGATGATGTAATCCCCCTAGAAAGGATACCTTATTTTATCAATAAAGGGCTATCTTTGAACTACATCGAGCTTAATAAGCTTTGTAAAATGTACGCTATGGAACATGGTATTGGCACCCACCTACACACACAGGTGACAAATGTGCACACCGCAATCCAGCTTATCCAGCAGAAGATGCTTACCACATAATCGAGGGAGGAGATCATCCGATCATTTTCGGCCGGAAGGACGACCCGTATCCCTTTACCATAGAGGAAGCCGACCTCGGGTCAGATGCCGATAGACTGCCTCTGTATCTCTATAGCCCTCAATCTAAATATCTCATGCAGAAACAGGGGTATGATCTGGAGACGACGCCAGGTTTGAACTACGGTATTGGGCGACGATCACCTTTGAAGCCGCCAGTTCCGACTGGCAAGCCACGGGACTACTATAGCAAAACTCGATGTGGACTAGGGTATGTAACTCCCACGATGACCCTGAGAGTTCAGATGAGGAGTGTGACTGGCATTCACATTCAACCGGATCACCAACCTCCGACTCGGATACCAGCATCGGAGACATATTCAGACAAGTCCTGTCAGCCAATATGGCATTCGCGACGCTTATGAAGAAGATGAAAATATTCTGAAATCCTCGAACTAGAGCTGTAGGCCCAACAGCTGGATGCACAATGGGAAAAGCGGTTCGAGCAGAGAGAACCTCCTACCGATGATAAGGTTATGCAGGTCGACCTCGGCAGCGAATCCTCTCCAAAGCCAATCTTTGTCAGTAAAAGCTTAACAGACGAAGAGCGAGAATCACTGCTGGAACTTATCAGAGAATACATTAATGTGTTCGCCTGGAGCTATGAAGATATGCCAGGGTTAAATCCCGACATTGCTCTTCACAAACTCAACATTCGGCCGGATGCGAAGCCAGTCAAACAACAACAGCGACGCTTCCGCCCGGGCATCATGGACGCGATCGAAGCCGAAGTCAAAAAACTGATAACCAGCGGTTTCATTCGTGAGGAACAACATCCCGATTGGGTCGCCAATATAGTGCCCGTCCTCAAGAAGAATGGGAAGATTCGAATCTGCATTGACTTCCGCAATCTAAACGAGGCATGCCCCAAAGATGAGTTCCCCCTCCCTATCACGGACATCATGATTGACAATACCTACGGTTTTGAACGTATGTCATTCATGGATGGCTTCTCGGGGTACGACCAAATCAAGATGTCTCCTGCCGACGAAAAGCATACATTATTCCGAACACCGATTGGCACATACTGCTACACAGTTATGCCTTTCGATTTAAAGAATGCTGGCGCCACATATCAAAGAGCCATGAGCATCATCTTCAGAGACCACTTACACAAGACAGTGGAGTGCTATGTTGACGATATAGCCGTTAAGAGTCGCTGCAAAGGAGACCATCTGCAGGATCTAAAGACGATATTCGACCTAATACGAGCGCACAATTTGAAAATGAACCCTACGAAGTCCTTTCTGGGCATATCCAGCGAGAAGTTCTTGGGCTTCATCATCACGGCACAAGGTATCCATGTAGACCCTAAGAAGACGAGAGCGATCATGGAGATGGGTCCCCCGAGAAATCTCCGCGAACTCAGAGGCCTCCAAGGGAGGCTAGCTTACATCAGGAGGTTCATTTCTAACCTCTCCGGGCGATACCGCCCGTTCACGCACCTCATGAAGAAAGGAGTCTCATTCGTATGGGACGAGGAATGTCAACGTGCTTTCAACAGCATCAAAGAATATTTGTCAAATCCTCCAGTTTTGGTGGCCCCGGTTCCTGGAAAACCATTCATGCTCTATGTACGAGCAATGAAACATTCCCTCGGGGCTCTGCTCGCACAAAACAACGATACAGGCCATGAGCAAGCCATATATTACCTCAGCCGAATGTTGATTGGGCCAGAGCACCGATATACCGCTGTGGAGGAGAAAGAATGCCTTGCCCTGGTGTTCGCCATTCAGAAAATGCGACACTATGTCACCGGACAAACGATACATGTGATCTCACGAGTCAACCCCTCAGGGTCCTCATGACTAAACCAGGGGCACTCAGCTCTCGCCTCGCTACATGGGCAATATTGCTGTCCCCTTATCATATGATCTTCGTCCCCCAAAAGGCAGTCAAAGGTCAAGCCCTGGCAGACTTCCTAGCAGCCCACCCAGGCTCGGAGTCCTCCAGGATATATGAAGAGATCCCAAATGAGGTCGCCGACTCGCATGCAACCTCTCACGATAATATATGGTGAATGTTCTTCGACGGTGCTTCGAGGACCGGACCTAAAGGCAATATAGTCGTCGGAGTCGGGGTAGTGCTGGTCTCCCTTCCGGATTGGTGATTAACCGCACTTATTCCCTCACAGAGCCCTGTTCTAACATGGCCGAGTACAACGCTCTGGTCATTGGCCTCCAACTTGCAAGAGAGCTGGGGGTAGAATACCTTGAAGCATACGGCAATTCCCAACTAATCGTCAATCAGATCAGGGGCTCATACGAAGTCCGCTACGAAGACATGATCCCTCATCACCAAATAGCGATTGACATCATCTCGTCATTCGAAGGGTTCTTCATCGAACATGTCCCCAGACTCCGAAATATCGAAGCTGATGCCCTAGCTGGTCTTGTCGCTTCCCTAGCAGTTCCGAACTATGATCGCCAATCAGTGGATGTGATAGGCCACGAACTGGTCTGTCCCAAGAACAATGTGCAATTCGTGGCGAGTTATTCCGCCCACACTTTCGATGATGCCCCAGATTGGAGACAACCATTCATCGACTTCGTCGTCTACGACATCCTGCTCGAGAACCCAAAGGAAACCACTTCTATCAGACGGCGTTCTCTCAGATTCTTCTACGATACAGAGACGAAAATGCTGTATTGCCGCTCCTACGACAGATTACTGCTCCGGTGCTTGTCAAACACAGAAGCCAAAGAAGCCGTACGAGAAGCTCATGATGGTGTCTGCGGGGCCCACCATCCCAAATTGTAAGACCGTCTTCGACGAATGGGCTACTATTGGCCCACGATGGTGGCAGATGCGATAGATTATGCTAGAAAATACAAAGCCTGTCAAGTCCACGCAGACTTCATTCACCAACCATCCGAATTTCTACATCCGACAGTGGCGTCCTGGCCATTCGAAGCATGGGGAATGGATATCATTGGTCCAATCACCCCACCTTCCTTCCGAGGACATCGCTTCATATTGCAATCACTGATTACTTCTCCAAGTGGGCGGAAGCTATCTCACTACAGAAGTCAAGACTTCAAACGTGATCAGTTTTCTTAAGCATCACGTCATCTACCGCTTTGGACTGCCCCGAAGGATCATCCATGATGTAAGCCCCTAATTTTTCAAATTCATTTTAATTAGTGTAAATTAATTTTTAATGTCATTTATAGTCTTAAAATATTTATTGGGATTTTTAGGAAATTTTCTAGAATTTTTAAATGAGTTTTAGATGAGTTTTAAATACAAAAATATCATTTTACAAATATTAGAATTATTTTAATATGGTTTTACAATTATTAGAATTGTTTTTATATTGATTTGTAATAAATGAATTATTTATGCAAATTATTTGCATTCAGTTAGGGTTGGGACCTTAATGTAATTTCCTAAAGTCTAGGGGTTTTCCTGTAATTTTCCTACCCACCCCCGACGACCAGCCCCGACTGCCCCGACCGACCCACGCCGCTGCCCCCGCCTTTCCCGGCTGCCCCCCACCGCCATCAACCCCCTATAAAACTCCCCCTCTCACCCCTGACCTAAACCCTAACCCTAAATCAGCCCCACGACCAACCACAACCCCCTTCTTCCCCGACGAACACCCAACCCTAACCCTACTCCGGCGACCCCCGTTCGACCACCACCGCTCGACGTCGACGTCCCCAACCACCACCATCAGGACCGCCTCGTCGAGCCGCGTCCAGCGCCACCGCTCCGCCACGACCACGACGCCTCCCCCGCCTGATCGCCCTCTCGACAGCAAGTCGAGCTCGGACACGTACGTATCACTTCGTCCACGTGTCGAATCTCGACTCGTATACACGGACACAGACTCGCCCAGCCTAGACGAATCTAGTGGTAAGTGTGGACACGCGTAGATCGTGTCGTGCGTGTCGTGCAGTGCATGGACACGTCGACACGGTGTCAGATTTCATATTCTCGTGTCCTGGACTGTATGGACACGAGCGAACTGTTATTTAGAGAACGGGTTTGGTTTTGTGCTAACGGGTTAAAACCCATTAACTTAAAATCTGACTTATAACTAACCTAACCCTAACTCTAACACAAAGCACGGGCCGACCCACTGGCCAGCCCGAACGAATTTAAAATCCTCCCCCCCCTCTGGCTGGCCGAGTTCGAGCCTTGCGCTCGTTTGCTGCTTCTTTTCTTTTCTTTTCCTTTCTTTTTCTTTTTTCTTTTGTTTTTATATATAATTATATATATATATATGTATACATATATTTGTATATATGTATATATGTATTATTATACATACTATATTTAGGTATACATAGTTGCTGTTTTTATAAATATATATATGAATATACTTCAGTATTTTATGTATATATATATATATATATATATATATATATATATATATATATGTGTGTATTATGTATACATATATATTTATGTATATATATTTCCTTATGTATATATATTATTATATATATACTATTATATATATATGTATACATTAATTTTGTATATATATATATATGTTATATAGATAAGTATTTTCTTATATGTATGTATATATACATATATTTGTATATATATATATAATATATAGTTGAGCATTTTCCTATATATAATATCCCTATATTTATATATATATTATTTCCTATATGTATTTTACTTAGCTTAGTGTAAATTATTTATATAAAATAATGTTCATACTTTTATAGTTACTATGTAAAACTTTACCTTATTAAAATAATAATATTTATTTTGCACTTTTACCAAATTATATTTTATTGTATTTAAATTACTGCAATCATTTGATGTCCAAGCCTAGCATGGGTATTTGGGCTCAAATGTGTTTTCACACATTCAAGACCTGTACAAGTCATATTGGACTTGATTCATGGCCTTGGGTCCTGTATTTGAACTTTGGTTCAAATTATATACATGGACAAAATACGCAGATAATTAATTATTGTGTGCATTACTGTTTTTGATTTTCTAAAAATACTTAAAGTATTGCTAAAATTATGGAAAAATAGTTTTTAGATGCTTTGTTAAGTTGGCTAATTTAGTATAATTTTTGTAGTATGTAATTTACTGTTTTGCCACTAGTTTGGCATATGAAACCAAAACTCATTTTCTGTATACTTAGGAAAACTGATTTTTATAAAATATTTGTACTGGTTAATAAATTCCAGAAAAATTATAATAAATTTCTATAGTTAGCAAGGATCGTTTTGGTACTTTGTTTTATGCAAAACTAGGCTTTTTGTCTACTTTAAAAAAATTGTTAGAACACAATGATCTTTTGATTTATTTATTGATTAATTACGACTTGTAGCTTTTTGTGTTATTTGGAGTTTTAGTCGTGTTGAACCCCATCCCTCACTAGTGTAAAGACCCTAGAAAGTTAGTTAACATAGTGTGTCACCCCACATTGGTCTCCTATGCCAAGTCATCATTTTGGCTAGGTGCCCAGTCATAAGTCAGGTCACACCAATTAGTGTCCTAGTGATTTAGCTTAGTGTAAAAGCTAAGTTATTGCATTTATTTCTACAGCGACGAGTTACTGGACATCCATAGCACTGTTATCGCAGCTTGTTTTGTTTTGCTTTGCTAGAGACAAGTACTTTCTATGAACTTTACATATTGTCTCATAAATGAACTGCAAACCCCACCATGTTAAATACTGATCCTTGGGGTAGCAAGTCAGATCTTTACATGTTGTACTTTCAGTTACTGCCATGCTTAAGGACAGTTCTTATATCTTTACATGTTT